>VYYJ01001557.1:0-29326 GCA_021029165.1 Cyphoderus albinus | reverse complement strand
AAAAAGTGAAAATGTTTTCTGAAAAGAATTTTTTTCTGACAGTAGATAAAAACACTGTGCAAAAAAAGTTTCATCTTTAAACATCGAGAAAGAAAGAATGCCAATTAATGCAGAAATTTATGTGTGCGTAACAAAAATAACAGTAGGAGAGAAAGCAAAGTTTGAGTAAAAGTAAAAGTGCTACAAAAAATAATTTACTTCAGTCTTATTTTCTGTGCCATTGTTATTGTCTGCACCAGCTAAACTACTAACTGCCGCTGACTTTCCGTAAAAGTAAGCAGTGCATGAAAAGGCGAAGTGGGTCGTTTACTATTATTGCGTCTCCATAAAAAGCAGCCACTACTTTCACTCGTATACACAAATATTCCAACAAAAAGGACAATTAAACATTCAGGAAGAAATGTGAAGCGATCATCAGGATTTTTAAGATCCAAATCCTACCATTTGGTTCAGAGATTAAAAGATGTTATGTGCAGCAATGAAAGTGAGTGAAACCAAATGAAAGCAAGGACCTTGCTACAAAAGTAGACGAAGATAATATTAATGATTGTCTGCGAAGTTTAGTGTTATGATTATTGCCCGGATAAGTTGTTTTTTCGCAAATGTTCTGTGAACTAATTTTCCTGTTTCTCCACTCACAAACAAGATAGGATCCCGGGGTAATTAAAGTGGACGTTATGTTCACTTGATCACATTATTTTTTCCAGAGATCCTTCCTGTCATTTTTGATCACTCGCATGAATTTGACGAGACGTCGGCTGCCTGCATAACAAAGGAAAGAAGACAAGACAAAACGAGCCAGGCAGGGGTCTCTTTTTTTTCTCCGGGAAGTGAAAGTAAAAATATTCCACTACTTTCACTTTTATTTCCATGCAGAGCATAATGCGAGCTGGTGGCAGCAATAAAAGCGGCGGCACAGCGGGAGCAGGATCTGCCGGCACCACCTCCTCCTCCTCCGCTACTCATTTCACACGCGTACTTTCTTCCAACGCGCTACTTTTTACTGCAGGAATGCACAGGAGAAATATGGATGCGCCCAAGTTTGTCCTTTGCTTCCTCATCCTATTCAATGTACCTTCTTTGGACCGAGGTAAGCTTTTTAAGCTTGCATTTCATCATATCATGCAAAATATCTTTGGCATAGTGTCTGTCGGAATAAAAATGATCATTATTTTTACGTTCCCTGTACCTTCCTCTCCTAAATATCTATCTAAACCACCACCATCAAACTCATGTGCGACGATCCCTGTATTGTACGTGAGTGGTCCCATAGTGAATTCTTTTTCTTCTGTCCTGTCACTACTACCTTTTTTCATTTTCATTTTACATCCACCTCCTCCACCTGCACATTTTCCTGTCGCCTTTCTTCACTGAATCAATCATTCTAATGGTTATGTGCCAACCGTCTGCTATAATGTAATGAAAGTGGATGTGGGGCGCTTCATGGTGATACTAGGTGAAATTGTAATAGTGATTCTGCTGGATACTGGAATGTGTGCATCAACTGTAACATCAAATCAACCTTGCAGTTCCCTCACCTTCCAAATATCTGTAATGCCTTGTAACTGTCCCACATGTCTGATTTATAAAACTGAAAACTTTCCAGTGAAAAGGTTCACAGCCACAGTTGTTAATGAGAACTAAACTGAAAGTGAAAGCGGGAGTCTGCATTACATTTCACGGTAGGTATCCACCATCATTAATTTTATTATTATCGGATGATATTTTTTCAAAAAATTGAAGCAGGCGTGACCAGCTTGGTTTTGCAAAAGTAGACTGGGAAGTGTTCAAAATAAAAGTACCACGGTGAACATGGAAAAGTGATATTTTATGTAGCATATGGTAGTGCTGTGGATTGACATGTATTAATATATAAATACTCACATTCGTTCACATTCATTCGTACTCGTAGTAATTAAGTTGCAGGTAGCCTGACATTATACTGCCTATTAAAATAATGGAGCAAAACAGCAAAGAGAAGAGGAGAACGGAGAAATTTGGGACAATGTTCCTTATAACCTTTCGCAGGCCAGCGAGCAAAGCATCCCTCCGTGTCACATCACTTGCGTCAATAATTAAGAATTATTACTCAAATTTGAAGTTGCACCCAATACCACTGTCTGAGGTCGTGTCGCATTAATATTGCAAATGCGTAATTCAATTCTAAAAGCCACATCAATGCTCTCTTGCATGCATTATCTCTGCTCGATTTTAGTGGCTTCGAATAAATTGGCTGTTCAACATATGAAGCAATTTAAAAGTGACACACGTAAAAAATTAAAATCTATCAAAGAGGAGAAAGTCATTATTATTCTGTTTAGATATTTATTCACTGGCATGTCTGTTGCATAAAAAAAGTGACGCAAGTTTTGATGTCATTAAGTCGATAGACGGAGGTAGACAACTGCAAATGAATTATTGGAGAGTTGGAGATTGGAGAAAATTACGTAGGAAGGTGTAAGTAAAAGAAAGATTGGAAAAGCTGACAACATGACACATTTTAATATGAAATAAAATGACAATTCCTTAAGATGAGGAAATTAAGAGACATTTCTTTATCTATTCGTTTGGAAGGTGTAAGTAAAAGAAAGATTGGAAAAGCTGACAACATGACACATTTTAATATGAAATAAAATGACAATTCCTTAAGATGAGGAAATTAAGAGACATTTCTTTATCTATTTGTTAAATCAGTACTCCACGAACCAACTCCTTTGGAGTATAACATCACATCAGAGACATTCAAAGCCATCATTCACAGTGGTGGTCTGCTGCCTACGTGGATTATATTATATCACAATAAAAGGCGTCAGTAACAGAAATTGAGGAGGAGGGGGAGAAGAAAGTAGCAAGAATAATGAAATCAGAATTAAGTGGGACGACAGTAGTCGCGATTCCTTTTTGTTGTTTGTGAAGGAATATTGATCATTCCTTGAAGACCACCCGTGTCTCTCTTCCTTAATCAACTGACTGACACAGTTCAAACAAAATTAGGTTACTGTTTCGACTCGCTCAATAGACATTAAAGAACAGTAATTAATCTGGGTTCAAGCAATGGATGCAAATTTTGTTGTCACATGTGTCCCCAAAATATGTATGTGAATTGAATGACCCGCCCACATAAATAACGAAATTACATACTAGTGTAAATGTCAAACATCACGTTTCTCTGAGGCTCCACGGGTTTTGTCTTGAAAATGTTTCACCGTGACTGGGAACATCGCCATAGAGAACAAACCCCTAATTTATCCTTGTTGTACCAGTTCCACTCGACATAAACAATAACAAACATGGAAAGAGTCGCATTACAACAACAATTTATCCATTTTATCATTGTACATATGTGCTCACGTAGAAAAATTATAACGACAGGCTTGACTTTCTCCGCTTTCTCTATGACTTTCCAAAGCAGCTACATACGTTAAATCTTTCTGGATCTGCTTTGAAAGGAAACGAATGTCGATTAAACAACTTAATTATGGAATAGGTTACAAATAAAATGCCGGAATTACAACTAGGACATAATATGAATATTCCTCTGTCAATCCTACTTTATCCAGAATACTAGGAAAACAAAAATTTAATTTCACATTTTTAAGTATTAATGGAGATAAACAAGAACATGAATAGCATGAGTTAAAACAGTTATTTAAATATGTAGTAGACAGTAGGAACAAAATGCAAAAAAGCCGGGGTTTTCGAGTTCAGAGTTTTATTAGAGAAAATATGACTACGAACAAAATTGACCCACTCTTTTTTGGTTGCCTACTTTAGTGCGGACGAGTAAAGCGGATTACAGTAAAATGTACACACAATGGAAAAAATGTGGGGTTTAGGGAAAGTGATGTTGTGTGGCTTAGTTTTCATTTGTCGGATAGTCCATCTCGCCCTTGTCTGTACTTTGTCTATATTAACGGGGACCTCATTGCGAAAAGTGTTTCGCACTTTTTCATTTTTAGCAGAAAATTATTCGCTATAAACACGTAAGTATGTGAATAATAATCCGCCCTTTTTATTTAATGTTTTTCTTGCAAAAAACCATAATAATATTTATGGATACATAAAATAAAACGCAACAAAAAATATTATGCTGTAAGCTGCAACCATTCTAAAAGAAAGTAAACAGAGCAGGGGTTATATAAAAAATCCTTTTCACTTTATTTTGCTTCGTGCTGCGTATATTATAATACAAAGTAGAAGTTTAAGCTCTAAGCAAAAAGGAACTGAGTGGGAAAAACTTACTTTTTATTTTTTCATTCGGGTTAAAATGCAGTTAAAAGAGAATATTACTGTAGGCGATATTAAATATGTGCTACTAACACAACTGCTGCTTCTCTTTGTTATGAATGAAAAGAGAAAGTGGAAAAGAAAAGAAAAGAAAAAGAAAGTGAGTGGGAGCTGGCTGCACACACTTTCTCCTACATACTTTTACAGGCTTATTATGATGATGACAAAAGGGCGACGTTTATGCGCTTTATGAAATCTTTATTATGCTACTTGACTAATGCTGCATCCTCTTCCACAATTGCAATGCAATGCTTCCATCGCTTTCTTATTCTTTCGTAGTGGTTTTCAACTGTCATCCTGGCTCTCGCCCTCCTTTCCCGCCTTTCGCTTGGTAAAATGAAAGTAGGATAGAGACTAAGGATGGAGAACGTCCGTCGATTTGTTTTTTCTATTTTTTCTGCTGAATTTTCACAGACCAACGTTTAACTTTTACTAAAACTTTTGCTTCATCCTAAACAGTTACGCAAATCGTATTTATGTGAAAGGCCATTTATGCTGGAAGTAATCTTTGGAATTTGCGTGTTTTGAAAAGATTCAGATTTTTTCTACTGAACCTTGAATTGCAGATAAAGTAAGAAAAGGAGTTGGTAAAAATTGCGAGTTTGGAACAAAATAAAGAGGCTTAACTCTTCATGCACTATCACATCACATCACGAACTATAATAATAATGGTTTTAAGATGTGTGTCCAAGAATGGAAAATCATTGCAATGGAATGGTAAACGTTTTGAATCGGTACGTTCAAAAGCTATTATGTAATGTAATGGACGTGTGGAACCAAGTCAAATAAAAGTAAAATAAAATAAAGTAAATCAGATGCGATTTAAAAAGTTGAGAAAATTACCGCAAAATAACATCATTATAGCCGATTTGCGTGTAGGATGTGTGTAGCATAAAAATTACCGTTTAACATTACAGCCTATCCAACTCGACCTCAAACGAATGGCATGTGATTCTCATATTAACCTTCGCGGAAGTAATGACCAATTTTAATTTCCTTTACAAACGCATCCTCTTTTGTCCTCGTCTCGGTCTCGGTTTCCATTGTGTGCGTGCAGGCTGTAAAAAATTGTACCTTTATAGGATGTTAAGAATTGTGTACCACATTCGTACGTCGTATTTGTGTACAACTTTTTCCTTCTCCTTGACAAATGACAAAAACCTCGAATCTAGTGACAGACAACAAAGAAATCATTTTTTATATTGCGAAAATACTGCGTACTACACATGAGTTCTTTTTTATTTTATGCCTATCGATGCTATTATAATGGAAATAAATATGTCCGCATAAATTGCTTATGCTCCGTCTTGGACACTTCCGATGACTTGTCTCATGATTATGTAATGTTGAGTTGGAAGAACTACCCACAGACATTTGTGCCCAACTTCCTCCAACTTTCTTGATACTCACTCAACTCGTAACAAGGAAGATGAAGATGATGACACGTTTCTTTGCTCCGTAATTCTCTCCACTTCTTTTTTACTTTCTTTCACTTCTCTTTCCCTTGGGCTGTCTCGTCTCACTCTGCTTTGACTTGAGAAGTATTTTTCATGTGCGTTTCTTGTCTCTTGTTGTCTCCTCGTCCCTTTCACTCATTCACTTACTCTCATAAAGTATCCATCCTACGTTTATTTTTTGTAGTTTCCCGAGAAAAAAGTAAACTTTCTTCTTGTGTGTGAGTGGGTACTGACATTTATGCGTTACGGGGAAAACTGTATCACCATGATCATGCATTCATACTTTTATATCATTTTTCCTCTTACTTCGTCTTTTGATCTTGTTGATCACAATGTGTTTCAATGGTAGAGTTTTTCCACATCTTTCTTGATTTCCCTCTCCCACTTTCACTTTCATCTTTTGAATACAATTTGCAAAGGAAGTGAGCGAGTGAGAAGAAAGTAAAGGAAGGAACTGAGGGAGAAGCTGGAGCTCAAGCACATACAATTTTTAAAACTTGTTCGGCTTTCTCTTCACTTGCTTTCCCCCTAAATGGGAATTTGCTTCGAAGTATATTTTTTCTCTATGTATGTCTCTGTGTTCGTTTAGCTCAGAGCTAATAATGTTTATCCCTGCTTAGCACAAAAACCATGCCTCCTCCTTTCTCCATCGCTATTCTTATTACACGTGGAATTGGCACCATTCATTCCTCCGTCCCAGTGAGTGTTTATGTGACTGACTGGCTTTGGTTGAGTTTGGTTGATTCTCCGCTTTTCACACTCTCTTCTCTTTGTACTTTGATGTAATGTGGGTGGAGAGATTTTTTGGCTGCCGTTGCTTTCTCTTTAGCTTTAACGCTCTTCTTTGCTTCATGAAAGCACATAATAAAATGCAAAGAGGAGGACATCTTATAAGAATGTGATGGTTGGCCATCAAAATATAAATAATGTATGTGCATATGCATCAACTTCGTTATTATTACGATTATTATTTGCAGACATTACATAGCTGTGGCACGGAGGATATTTACTGAAACGTTGAAGAAAAGAGTGAGTCATGCACTACCTCCATTTCTCGTGACACCGAGGAAAGTACATAGACCATCCGCAGTGTACATAAATAGCTGAGTAGTCCATGTTGTGTCTATGATGAATGAACAAAGTTAATCTTCATTTTGCGGGAAAAGAGGCTGGGGAATACAAATTTCAAACTTGTTCTCTTTTTCTTCCATCTTCCACTTCACACGAGTAAACTTGCCTGGTTGCTTGTAAAGCACTGATATATTAATGGTGCCTATAAACTTAAAAAAAGTAGCTATATTTTGCAGCCTACATGGCATGGCACGGCGTGGACGCGTCCAGACAAGACAATATGAATGTGAAAAGTGGGCTGCTTTCTCTTTGCTTCTTTTCCTTTACGTTTCTTCCGTCTCCTGCTTTCTCTAAAATGCACATCCTACATGAAAAACAAATTTGAGAACAGGACAGGGCAAGTCAACCCGAAAAAGGAAAAACAGTCGCAGACTGTTTCCCACTATCATCAGCAGCGTGTATTCATTACACTCTTGCGATCATTAATATAACTATAATCATAGGAATGTATGCTTTCTCCTTCCACATTTTTTTGCGGTTCAGAGAAAGTAGTACGGTACAGCGACTGTTGACAGCATAACACGAGTGTTTCTGTTACTCCTTGTAGTTGTTTTGTATCAAGAAGGGAAACGCGGTGAAAGTTGGTGAAAGTAGGAAAAAATTGAGCAGGCATGCATATTTATTTGCTACTTGACAATCTTTTGCATTCTTCTTGGAAGACACTAGCGACTGTGTTCGGAGCCAAAAATCTATTTCACGATGGAGGTTCCTTTCTTGCCACAGTTATAAATATGTATGTGTGGCATGTAATGTAGATATATCATTCGGTGCAATCCACATTTCACCATTTTCTCACATTTTCGCAGTAATGGGAGATGTGTGCATGTATAATGAAATGTGTGTTACGTAGCCATTGTCTTGTTACAAAATTAGACAGGCTGGCACGCTAAGCTAAAACATGGCACCATGTAGCTCTTTTGTAATTGAGTTCTCTCCTGTGTCTGGCTCGTCCGACTGGATTCATTCATTCCGAGAATCTCATTTTCTCTTGTTAATGATGGCAATGATGATGATGATTGTGTCCACAGCTCAGTTGCGAATCCAATACCAGAAACGTCAAACAAAGGATTAATGATATTATTATTGTTATTATGTGCGAAACAAATTGAATGGATGAGAATAAAACGAGCGTGTCATTCATTCAGATTCATAGTTTCATTTTCGGTCGGACCGCTATCATTCATTTCATATCGTGTAACGTAACCAGACAGATGTCAAGATAAGCGAGCTTCCTGGGCGGATAAGTGGAACGCACACAGCGTGCAAAATAACGCAGCAACGCAAGCCTAAAAATAAATTTGCATGTTGGATGGTAGGCTGGTTTGAAGAAGACTCATTAAAAGTATTACGATTATGCACGATTGGATGAGAAGTTGAAGTAGAGAAAGCTATTAAGCTTCGGGGAGCTCTCCCATCCTATCAACATAGATTACACGATCTGATACATGAATGAATCGGAGTCAACAAGGCTCAGTCAACGGCTCAGAAGGGAAAATGACGAGGACGTGAATAAATTAGCAAGTTATGCGAAAAATGGCCGATGTACATAAGCAAAAGTGTGTGCACTCTGGCCAATAACGTGTGTAAAGCAAAGTCAAGCAAGACGCCCAGCAAATAAATGAGTTCAGTGATCCGTTCTGCTTAAACTACATAGGAATTAGTTATAAACTTCAAACTCTGCTTTACTAGAAGAGTAGAAATATTTTAAGCTGACGCTGAGCCAATTTTTTATTTTGATAATATAAAATCCATATTCATGTGACATAACGATGTTTACTACAACATGAATATTTACAGTGTGTACACATTTCACAGTTCGGAGGTAGTAATAAAAATAAAAGATAATAAATCATCTTCACAAAGGGTGATTATCATAGTTGTGAAAGTTAAAAGTTTCTTTTTCCACTTTTCGTCAAAATATGTAATTATCAATGGCCCCATTGTCTACAGCTTTTCAATTTTAAACCTCCTCGTGTAATTTTATTCATTTGTAATTCGTGGTATTAATAGTTCTTTTTATTAGAATGTTACGGAAAAATGTGAGTTTTACTTTTAAGTATATCATTATGACGTGACATTTCATCAATCTCATTTCCCCTTCTCATACATAAGTAAATTTATTGTTCTTACAAAAACTGCAATAAAATAAACTGGAGCATGTGGAATGTAGCAGAATGGTGAAAGCAGGAAAATTAAAAAAAAGAAAGTCATTCATGAACTGAACTTGCCTTGTAACACTACATTACATAGTTCATTTTCACGCATCGATTTCTTTCAATCTTTTCCTTACTTTCACATCACATTCTTTTCTCTCTCCGCGATAACAATTGGAAAGAAGCAGTAAAAGAATGGGGAAGTATGTCGTAGAAAGTAAAAATAAGTGTAACAAAGGAAACGCAAGTAGCTATGAATGCATGTATATAATGTGATGAAATTTCTTCACCACTTCTTGCTTTCACTTTGCTTTCGCTAGAGAAGAGAAAGTTTCTTTGTGAAATAATATCATGTGGAGAAAAAACACCAGGACGATTTGGAGGAAAGCAGAAAACTAACAAAAATTATTTCATAGTTATCCAGTGATGGAGAAAGGAGAAGCTCGAGAAATATTGTGAGTGTGACTTTCTTTAGCAAGTTCACTACGACGTATACCTAAGGAAAAACGGAAAATGTACACAAGCACTTTTTGAAGTTTTGAAGAATTGGATAATAAATTCCATTATGCAGATGGATGAGTTGAGAGTTGACTTACTGCTTTCTCTTTCTTTCTCTCCGTACGTATGTGTGCACACATGCACATTTTCAACTCACAGTTCAACTCTCTGTGATGTTATATAATATGATGTTATAAAACACGTGCATTACACAGACATCAGTTAGGAGGAGAGCTGTGTATAAATTTTTTTACTTTTTCAGTTTTCTTCCCCCATACGTAAAGAGTAATATATGAAATGGCTTCTCTCTTTTTGGGCAATATTGAACAAGGTTTGGTTTTTCACCGTCGTGCCATCATCATGATCATGATCGCAGATCATCCCATTTGCGAAACAGTCATGAATGTCATCCATGCATAAAACATGAAAAATACTCACCTTTTCTATTCCATGATGATATGAAACATTCGATTTGATTCAACAAACTCTTCTAGATTACTGCAGTTTCGTTAAACTGAAAATTTCCAAGCATACGGTGACACAAAATAATCATGATTGAAATAATGATATACATTTTCTTAGACTCTATTTCCATCCCGTATGTCAATAGGCAGTGTTTTGTTACTTTCACCTTAGGAATTGTCAGCTTATGTAATATAACAGTCTAAATTTCATTCATTTCTCTCCCTGAAAATATTACGTCTACGTCACACGTGGATGATTTTCTAGTCTTCATTTGATTGTGGCTGACAGTTTAAGTTGGGTGAAGGCGGTACTTGGTACGAACGCTGTCTGCATTCCAGATTACGGATGTTCTAATCACACCCTCCCTCACATACAACACAGCTCTCGTAGAAGAGAAAAGGGAAAGTAATGCAAAAAAGTGGAGAAAGTTGGCAGAGACGTAAAGAGACAGGAGGAGACGCAATACATTTCCGTCTTCGCCAGATAATTTCGCATTTTTCTGTCTTTAAAATAAAATGCGATCGGAGAACGTGGCTGGAATACAAGTACCATTTCTCAAAAGTGTGTGCATTTTCTGTGACAGGTATATATCCATAAAAATACACAAGCAACCACTGTCAGTGCTGCATGTGGAAAGAAAAAGTATAAGCTAAATAAAAAAGTGAAAGTAGCTGTGGTAGAATGAGATTGAGTAAAGAAGCCAAAATGTCATCAAGACAAGGCTTCTATATACATATCCTTAGGGATTCTTCCCATTACCCATGTCGCCGAACTTTCTCGTCTCCAGCTACACGTATCTTTAGAACAATTGTGCATGACTCCAACTAGCTCCATGCCTCAACCAACTTTTAATTAAGGCACGTTAGAAAGAACCAATTTTTACTTTCCCTAGGTGAAAGTTCTTATTTTTATGATGATCTTATTACAACTATCTGGAAAAAGTTGAAACTTGATTTACCTTGCTTTCACCTTCTTACAAGTTAAAATTCCCCGGGTTTTACCACGAATTAAAGTTTATGACGTGTGTGGGAGTAAGATGATTTGCAAAGAATTTTGTGATCAGGATCACGTTTTTCCCGCTTTCTCCAATACCTCCACTTTTACCTTCTTGACCTCTTTTCCACTTTCCGATGTGGCTTTAGTAATTAATCACACTGAATTTATTGCATTACAACAACATATTTTCCCTTTTCTTCTTTATTATATAGCTGTCCTTGAAAATAATTGAGGTGGTCCATAAACCTTTCCATTTCTATTTCCGTTATATTACAAGTGGCGGTCGCCTTAAGAAAGAGCTAATCATGATTTATCGTATTTTCTGTATTTTATTGCCATCGGTGGTCCCAAAAAGGAACAGGATTTGTTCCCAACGTCGTCTCCGGGACGATCATCAGCATCAGCACGAGCAAAGGCACGGTGATTATGGACAGTTCTGGAGCGAGCATTAGTACCATCACTCACACAGCGCCGAACCCTGCCGCGGGCACACCGACAAATCCTAGGAAATGGAACCATTACCAGACTGCTTTGAGCAACACGGGGCCACTTTTAGAGGGAAGCAGCAGCACCACTACAACAACCACTGCCGCAAAGACCAGTTCCCCTCCCGACCCAACGACAACCCTCCCAACTACCCTGGTCTCTTCTGCGGTGTCCTCCATGGAGGTTTCACTCGCCTCCGGAAATCAGACCTCACAAAAGCCTTCTCGTCTCTCAAATAAAACGTATCACATTAGCTTAAACAGTAATAACAAGGAGCTTCTCAATAACGCCCGCAAATACATAGCGAGTTACGAAGATCTCCAGTCCCGCTTTCCCTGACGGCAGTCCGTTCGAGAACAACACGAGTATCAACATGACTGTCCCACTGGGCGACACTGCCTTTCTCCGATGTCGAGTAAGGAACCTCGGGGAGAGATCGGTAAGCAAACTCGAAATACTTTCTATCAATTAGTCAAAGAAATAAATGGCCTAAATTCAGATCACGTTTGGAATAAGTTGTGGAAAAAGTCACGACAGATGACCGGTGTAACTAATGAATAATTTTCATTGTGCACATTTTCATTTTTGTATTGGAGAAAGTATTTAGGTCATATTGTAGTAGCGGTGGGTCACTTACTCTTACGAGCATGATCAAACTGTCATTTTTTGCAGACTTTGCCAGAGGAAGCAAAAAATTCTCCCGCTTCAGAGGTTTCAGCTATGTAAGTCATATTGTGGAAATGTGGCATGAAGTGTGTCAATGAAAGCTGTTCAATGTACATAAGCCAGAAAAATACAAAAGGTCGTTTACTTCCCTGCCGTTTTTTATTCGGCTAGGCATAGGCCACTTTATATTTATTACTGATCCCATGTACGTGTTTAAGTGTGTTGTGGTTTAGATGGTGGTCACTCCGCTCTTACTTTAGTAAGGTTTATGGCTTTTCATGAAATGAAAGCAAAACTCCTATGCCTCAGGACGAGAAAGCTTGTCGCCGAAACAAATCTAATGTGATATTATCAACAAAAGGACCTATGGACATTCTATACTGTGATATATTATTGTCCTACATTAACACTTATGTACATGCCAATAGAGAAAGCTGAGAGTAGGAAGAAAACAAAAACGGCAGTTGAGCATTTGGCGCTTGTTCGTTGAAAGCTTTTTCGCTTTTCACCCGGATCTCACAAGTTATTCATTCATATCATGAATTTTTTGTGTGCTGTTAGGACAGTCATCAGGTTTTTATGGAGGTGTTGATACAATCAAAAAAGTAGCTTTCACGGGTATGGAGGACAAAAATATTCTTCGTGTTTTAGCTTAAGCTTGTACTGTACATATTTTGTTCTTTGACCTTCACTTCACAACTGCCTTGCTTCTCTCCTTGTATTTCCACTTTCATCACAGCAAAAAAACATGAGAAAGCAGACGGAGAAGCCGACACTAACGAAAAACCTGCTAAAGCAAAAATAGTTTTGGAAAGTTGTCCAGCAATAAAATGTAATCTAATATGTGATGTATGCCAAAAAGAGCTAGGTAGAGGCTTGGCTAATGTGCTGTTATTTAGTGCATTCCAGCCGCGTGTTTTTCCAGCAGTATGAAATGAATATTGTATTGGAGAAAGTGGGTGAATGAGCGTGGACAGCCTTCAGTGTGTAAAGCTCACTCCGCATATTTTATTATGTTATGGCATGACCGACACAACAGAACCAGAAAATGTTCAGGCTCCTCGCTATTTATTCGCTGATGTGATATCTCGTTCGACGACTTTCTCTACGCTGGGAAAACTTTGACGGCTTATCAGATGACGCCATTTGTATGAAATATCACGTGCTTAAGTGAAATTCAAAAATATCACTGACAGACTATAATAACACACTGTAATACTGGACCGCTTTCACTTCAACATAACATTTTCTTCTTTGCCCATTTTTGCTGAGCACAATTTAAATGCTTGTAATGGAAGGTTTACATGCATGTGAGCATATTCTACTGGGTGTTCCTTTGCATTATTTTATATTACCCTTTCATGCAGCATGGCGTACTTGTGAAAAAAATGGCAACGGAAAAGAAATAATGGTTACTCATAAAAAATTAAACCGTTATTTTTCAAATTTGCAACTTGCTACACAGCTGCCTTTATGCTAGCAACAGCAAAAGCCAGCCCAATTTATTACACTGTTTTGTGAATAATGACTTTGAGATCAGTCTGTATTTATTCACTCATGTTTTACAAAGTTTTCATTTTATGTCTTTTGCAAAGTTTTACGATATAATAGGATGTGAAAATAAATACAAAAATAAATAGGGATAGGCACCGTCTGTTTTGTATTAATTGCATTCTCGCAAAAACCTTAAAATGTGTAGCAAAGGCCAACATCTAACCGTTTCTGCCAAATCCTGTTTACAGGAATTATTAATCTTCTTTCGTGGAAAAATTGGAGCACCCAATCAATCTAATTATATTTTCTTCGCTTTTCCGTGCTGATTTTTGTATCTGATTTCAGACACTGTACTTAAGAAGCAAAAGGTCAAATATCACGTGATAGTGCAAAGCCTTCAAATTTTTGCCAAATAATTTTGCCACTCTCGATGGATTTCGCTACACTAAAAAGAATGAAGTTTAATTTCTTCTCAGACTTTTCTTTTACTTTCTCACTAATCCAATCAACAAATTTCTACAACATATTAACAATACAGAGCAATTAGCGCCCAAGTTTGTATAAAAATAATATTTTGCAGTCCTTGCAACTTTCTAACATTATCATCATTACCGTCGTCTCGCAAAGTTAACGTGTCTACGCAGACCGCAATACAGTCCATCATGAAACTATCCTTTAGATAAGTTTGCCAATTTTTGCGTTACTGACTTTTCTGCTCTAACCTGAGACATGACTTCACGGGAATAAATAATACCTAGATAAACAATGCTTGGACTCTGGCTCCACTAAAACTTGGATAACCATGAATTATCTATCTCACCTCCATTTTCTTTCCCGTGATAAACTAAACTTTCACCTACGCACATGTGCCCGCTTTATATTTCATAGCATTTCTATTGTCTACACTGAGTGAGTGAGGCCAGGGGAAAGTAATAAACATAAAGTGAAAATCCGCAAAAGAAACTAAAAGAGAAGGGGACAAATTGGGAGCACTTTTCTCAAAGAAAAATGGTTAAACCAACAGAATCTAGGTTTCACTATCCATCTACTAAATAGATTGGTTCGTTTGCTTCCTTTCTCCGGTATCATAAGAGAAAGTGGAGAAAGCTAAAGTTTTGTGCACATTTGGCATATACATAGAGAGAGGTAGTTGAATACAGAAAGGGGTAGTCGCAGACTCACACAGAACCTGTAGAAGAGAAAGCAATACAAATGACAACGTTTGCTTTTACTTTCTTCTCAAACCTCATTTCGAGAGAGTGTGTGTCTGATACAATGTCTATTCTATTATAAGTATTATAGCCTACTGCATGATCCTATTATAACCTGAAACTTTCTTTATACATACATAATACCAAACAAGTGCACATTTTGCTGGAAGTCATTCTACTGGTAGGACCCAGGACAGGATAAAATGAAAGGTATCTGCTGCAACAAAGCCCGCAAGTACATACAACAAAACCTTTCCCAATTTCAACATTTTCGTGTGTACGTTTTGTAGTCGATGAAATTTGCAGAAAGTGAGAGGTGGATGTGATGAGATGTGATGTGAAGCTTGTGAGCCTTCAACCTACCATTTTCCTTTCCCCGTCTATCGCCAATTCATTTTATTGCTTATTACTTATTACTTTACTCCAAGCGAGTGGCACGCAACACATTCACGCAACGCATCCTCTTCTACATATCCTTCCAAGTAGACACCTAGTTTCCAGGTTGGCTTTCGTGAGCTTTCGCAAGTTTGTATGTGGTTTGGTTAAATATAAACCAATGGAGAAAATGTCAATGCTACGTTCACCTTTTCTCAGTTCATGGAGAAAGCAACACGAACAAAGTTTAGATGATAAAGGAACATAAACATACATAAATGTTGGGTACACACAGTTTGCGAATTTCTTAGCAGCCTTTAGAAAGTTTGTGTTGAGCAGTCTCATGAATCCACGGTCTACATGATTGTTATGTTTGCATCTGAAATCTTCACAACTCACTTCACTTGTCAAAGCGGAAATCTACAGTTGCTAGAGTTCCCTTTCTTCAAGACAGCCACGTGGATTTTGAGAAGCAGAAATGCCACAGTTTAACACAATTGTGTGGCGATGCTGTTGTTATGTTACATTATGTTATACGATGTGACACGGCATGATTTCATTGTCTGAGTGTGATGGAAAATGATATAGGTAGCATAGAATAACTGAATAACTCAGATGCAATTTTCATTGCCATTCTTCCTACCTATCCCGCATGTATTTGCAATTTTCCAGCGGTACCCATTGTTTAACTGAACGCCGTACACAGCCTAACAGTAGTTATTCAACACGATCTCTGTGTAACAAAAGCGGATACGTTTTTACTTCTGAGAATTGTAATCCCAAATTCCCATTGAACTTTTCCCCGGAATTTTTTTCTGTCCAACAACCGCGTTACAACCACTGTCACGTAATGTATTGCACAAGAGACTATCGTCATCATCAAAATGAAAGAAATGCGTGATGGAGCGAAAAATATTCATGTAATGTGATTTCGGGTAAAAGTTAGAATTTGAGGGAATTTTATTTTCCTTCAAAAATCGAAAAATGTTTGCAAAATCCAGAAAAGGTTGTTTCTGCAGTGCCAAAATAGTACGGATTTCATAGAAAGAGAAAGTCAAGTAAAGGACCGCATAAAATATTATTATGATGGCGTATCATATCATATCATAAATGTAAAAGAAATGAAATTCGCGAAAGAGGACAACGGACATAGGCACGTAGTACGCATGAAATGCAAACGACGAAGATACATCGGAAACTGGTGATAAATAAAACACAGTATCTCGAATGCAATAACAATTCGACTTTGGTAAAAGTGATAGCATTTTCTCGGATCTTTATTTTTATATTGCAAAACAAACATAAAACTCAGAGTGACATCAAAAGATGTCGATGATCAGAAAGAGACAGAAGCAAACATGTTTTGATTTAGTAACAAAAATAGTTCGTATTTTAAGAAATAAAACTAAATATAAAAGCATCACTTTAATAAAAATATTTCTCTGGAATTTTTCATTTCCATTAGCACAATTTAATTTCCACTTTGTCAGGTCAAACAAATAAAAATAAAAATCTGAGTCAGCGATAAGCGGCATTTGTAAAGATGGATGGACCCTGAGAAGGATTTTCTGTTTGATTTGATTTACAACGAGTTTCGCTTTATTTTGTAGTTATTTTAGTGTTATTTTGAAACCGAAACAAAATAAATTGTAGTGGTATCACTGCTGACCACGCAAAAAAATCCGATTGATTCCCGTTACAAATTGCATTTTGGCGAATTGAATCCCATCCGAAATCAAAAACAAATTGCAGATAGAAAGCGAAAGAAAGGGTCAAGTGAAAAGGATGACTTTCTTTCGCAGATGACTGGATATTAGGTGAAAATAGGGGTATCAAAGAGATACGCTAGTCATCCACCATATGGTCCGTGAAAGGAAGTTTGGCCTTCTCGAAAATGGAATGTATTTTTGACTTTGCAGAAAGATTGTGGTTTTTTATTCTCGGAAGTAATCAGCCCAAGTGTTGGAAAAAGAGGAAAAGAAGAAAAATTTACTTTTGCTCTTTCTCCTCCTCTCATCTTGAAGTAAGTTGGTCGGTTGCAAACTCGAGATAAAGTATTGAGCTCACAAATTTCTGCCGTGAAAATGTATGTTGAAAGGGAGAGAGGCTCTCTTTAAATCCGTCTGTTACACAAAACCACGCACTCAACTTGACTCAACCCAACCCAAACTCTAAAAGCCTTTGCTATGCTACAAGATTGCATTAGTCCAGTGAAAGCCAGTTCACTTTCTTTGCAGTGAATAGCTAAGCTAATGCATATCGAAACCGGAGAGAAAGTCGAAATTGACTTTTGCGGCTTGCTTGCTTGTTCTTGTTAAATTCCTTCCTTTTCTCTTCCATCAATACATCATCAAGCCGACTTTTACTCATCCTCTCCTTATCCCACAAAAATGGCAAAGGACACAGAAAGGAAAAGTCCCATTCTCAATTTTTTCTCTTCTCCATTGAAAAGAATTTGTAGCAAAAGCAAGTAGCAGGAGAGGAAAATGGTGGTAAAAGCAGTTTACTCTGGCTTATCCCTTATGAACGAGAAAGAGGAGCGAAAGGAAACTAGGCTAAAGCAAATAATATGAGCCATGAGTCAGAGAAAACCAAAGCTAAGTAAAAACTGTGTCAAAGATAGTTGGATTCAAACATCCATGATATTAGCGAACGTGTGCAGCAAAAAATACTGATTCGATTTGAGAGCCCATTAAACTAAGTTATATTTTTACCTGTCCTTTTTACTTTTTCTTGCCTTAGAAAATGACAAAAATTCAATGTTTAAAAGGATTTTAAAGAGCTGCGTTCCTCTTTCCCAAAGTCTCTAGCAACTCAAAATTCCATTTGCCTCGTAGAAGGTTTCCAGGAGAGAAAGTGGGGAAATGCTGCTTTTCCCTTCTTACATTTTTACCTGTGCTACTTTCAGTTTCACTACCTTATCGTTAGTCAACAAACAAGCAACTACGTACGTGGCAACCATTCCATGATCATGAATATCCGCTCTAATGTATATTTAAAACTGATACTGACACAGGTAGCCGAGATGCCGAGTCTCCATTTTAGACAAAGAAAATTGAATCCCATAAACATTCATATTGAATGCGGTCAAAGCAAGCTTAGTGTAGCCTTCACAAGTTAACTTTCTCGTGTCCCACATGCAGTGGCGTAAGAGATCCGGCTATTATACAGAAAAAAATCTTTGCCAATTCGAATTTTACATAAACTAGAAAACTATGCAATTTAACGGAAATTATGCAATGTAACCTTTCGCAAAAAACCCTGTCGCATTGTGTTCCTACTGAAGGACGATGGCTTACAAGTTACAACAGTTCTGGGAAAGTCTAGCAAATATTATTGAAACTTTGGTGAAAGTCACTTGACATCAGCCTGGGCGACAGTGACAGCGGTTCTGAAGGGAAAAGTACTATTTGCTCAGTTTCTCCACAGCTACGCTTTCATTTCATTCTTTTCATGGATGTCGTGACAAGTTTCTCAATGTTGGCTGAAAAACACCAGACAGACGTTTTTATTTGAAACCTTTGTTTTATTAGCTCAACTCTTTCTAAATTTTGCTTGCTCTCAGACTTTGGACGGCACAGCGAAACCTTTTAGAAGATACCTATAAAATATAATCAGACACGAACGAATAACTAAAAATATAAATTGCATCAGACTAGAACTGATGTAACTTAGAAAATGACAGTTTCAACGTCTATTTGTTAGTTAAACCCCGTTGTAGATATCCAATTCTATACTTTTAGTAGCCGATAATTGAGCAAATGTACATAGATACAATATGGTATAAGTAATATGAATTGTATATGGTTAGTAGTTAGTTGAAGTAGTTAGTTACACTTTGTGGTAGTAAAGTAAAAAAGAAAGCATACAAAAAGGCGCATTATCTGGAACTACCTAAAACATGCTTTAGCCTGGCTCCTACTTTTTAGTTTTCATGGAACGGTTCCAAAGAGACAAAAATGCCGTATTTTATCCCTGGTCTAATATTTTTGTGGATTAAAATCTTCTAAAGAAGTAATTGCGATGTGTGATTTGATAGTACACACATTCCTGGAAAATGCTTTACACTCTTTGTGAGTATTTATTAATCGTTCTCACATAGAGTTATATCGTCTGTGTTTACATCAATGTGTTGGTATATGAATGTTGAAAGAAACAGAGACGGATATCTTTTGGCTTGTTTTTCGGAACTGAGAAACAGAATTAATAAATATTTATTGCTAGATTGAGTTTTCTTGGTTTCTCCAGCATGCAAATGAAATGCTGATAGTTTCGTGTAAAATTGGCTTAAGTAAATGGATGTTTACATCAATGCCAACTGTCATTTATTTCTGAGTTTTTCAAGAGTTATTGCTCATTTTTATTTGAAGTTTGTGCTGTGACAAGTAGCGCTAATAAATTATTAATGAATCATATTCCTAAAACGGCATTATTTTTCTTTGCTACTTTTTTTCTCTTTTACATTGCGATTATATTTTTATTTGAATTTTCTTTTTAAAAAGCACGTGCTCAACGCTACTATTGTGACTTTTCAACTTCTAGTATGTAGATGTATTTATATAGCGTGTAATAAAAAAGGAGACGAAACGAAACAGCAAAAATGAAATTTTTTCGTTCTGTTTTCCTTTTTCGACTTTCTCTTCCTCCTCATCTCGGGTTTTCTTTTTCAAACAGACAAACTCCATAAAAAGAATATTTTTCTCATGCTTTCTTCTTCTGTGTGTTTGTTCGTTTCACTTTTTTCCTTTTGCTTGCTTCCCTCCCATGAAATTTATGAAGAAATCTATGAGACGGCCTAACGAACCGTGAACATTTGCACAGTTGACTTATTGCACTAATGTGACAGGCAAGCAAGCAGGAGGCACTACATACGTGCTCTCATCTAAACTTGTTGTTTGTTCCGTTTTCTTGTACATTTTCTCTCCACTTGACGGTACACAGGGTACAATGATACTATTAGCGAAACAGCGAACGCAAAGCAAAACGAAAGTCTTTTACTTTCTCTTTTTTCTTCCCCCGCGAATAATGTTGTGCCAATGCCAAAAACTGCCAACTCCAGTCCATGCTCTGCTCTCGATATTATTTGATTGCGTTGCTCCGTGTTTTCCCAACTTTCTTCGAAGAGGTCATTATCATCAGAAGAGCGCTCATAATAATTATTGCTTTCTCCATTGGTACGGTGGTAGAGCAGTAGCACTCTAAAGAGAATAAAAACTGTTCTCTTCTACATGTGTTTTGTATACGCAGAGGTTTTTGTTCTGCTTTATTTTATTGATAATGATAATATTTTTTGTTCCTGTTTTGTTTATTGCTTGTAAAAAGTGCCATTATGCGGGCTTTTCCTTTTGGAAATGCCAGCATTGGGAATTACTGTTTCCTCCTTGCACTAATTTATGACCAATTTTATAAGACTTTTTGCAATAATCCCACCACTAGTTTAAATGTGCACAAGCGTGGGAATAATGAAAATGAGATTTAAACAAAAAATGTAAATTTGTTTTATATGGTACGGTAACTCAAGCACAACCTCATCTTTTGTTTTGTAGACTTTCGAAATTGAGGACACCGAAAGTGAAAGTCTTTAATGAGTAAAAGTTCCATGGCTCCATTATAAATTACACAAATTTATTTGTTTTATTCAAACCAGATATCATGGATTCGGAGAAGAGACTGGCACATACTCACCACAGGAAAGACCACTTACACCAATGACGAGCGCTTCAACGTTCTTCACTCCGATGGCACAGAAGACTGGACACTACAAATTAAATTTGTCCAGAAGCGAGACAATGGCACATATGAGTGTCAGGTAAGCAAAATGTTCTTTGTCTCATTCAAAAATTCATTTTGTTAGAATATCATTCCTGGAATTTGTAGGCCTTAGTAAAATACGTGATTTGATTTGATTAATGCGACACAAGAAAAATGTAACACGTATCTAACTAAATACAAACTATCTTTTTGTAATCGTGCTTAGGTTTCAACCGGAACAGGGATAATATCATATTTTGTCAACTTGTTTATCGCCGTACCGGAGGCCTTCATCCTTGGCAATGGAGAGTATCATGTGGAGCAGGGGAGCACCATCAACCTCGTTTGTGTAATTGAAAAGGTTAGTTTGTACGGTTTTGGGTTATTTTCTGGCTGTTTGGAATGGAAGGAAACGATCAAGTATCAGGAATGTTGTTATCCGAGTCATTACCGCATATGTGTGTTACATTACATTATAAGTGAAAGTGTAAGCTGACATGACATGAGCCGAGTGGAATACAACAGAACAAGAACAACCTAAATGTAACTAAACTACCCCACTCCTGCAAAACCGCGAACACGATCGCTCATAGGATGGTTTACTTGCAGAGGAGTAAAAGCGTGAAGCATGCCACAAAACTCGAGAGTGTAATGCGCGGTTGCTCCAAAACCTCTTTCCAGTAATGAACGACGAGTCAAGAGTCAAACCGATGAATGAATGAGTGAATGGGTGATGGTAACGTGATGGCAAAGCAGCGAAAAATCGTTCCTTTCTACATATAACTATACCTATTCACTGAAAATGGTTTTTTATCGGTGATCATGATCAACTACTTGTTAGTTGTTAGCGGAGTCGATCAATTCCTTTCACTCAACGCGGACTATGCTAATTTCACTCGACGCCGGATTGTTCCAGGCTGTCAGTCAGCTTTGTTGAGGTCGTTAAGTGGCTGGCTTTCACTGTGTTCTCCTAGCTTTGGAAATGCTAGATGGGGTTCGATGACGGATGACAAGTCATAAATACTAGAGTAATGCAATTTCTTTCAGACAGGCACAGCAAACATACACCAAAAACATGTATGAGATTGGCTAGTTAGCGAACAATGTAACATAACGTAACATACAAGCCCTGACTGGTTGATAAACAGCAGCTCATCTGTTTAGAAAAGTTGGCACAAACTCGCGCGCGTACACTGTGAAAGAAAGCAGATACGCAGTGATGGACGATCGCTTGACCACTTGAGTAAGTAAGGCGTGAAGGACCTTGAAAGCTAACCAAGCAAAGGGTATGAGAGGCGGAAATAATAACGAGTGTGAAACTGAAAGCCTTCGCTCACTCTTTTATTTCCGTTGTAACGGCTTCTTCCAACTTTAAATTTGTTGTTGTTTTGGAATTTTATTTGTCACTAGCTATACCATGCCAAACCATGTCACGATCTCAAGAGAACTTATCGGTCCGTCACAGATTGGCTCGGTGACCATTTATTTTCATTCTATGGTTCACTGCAGTAACTGCAATAGTATTGAGCAGAAGCAATGGATTTTACAGCAAGTTTCATTTGATTTTTAGTTTCCAGAAGAACAGAGAACCAAAAAACCTTGCGGTTGTAATGTAAGGGGACTTATGAAAAGGGCAACTGAAAAGGTTTTTCTATTTTAGTTGAGAGAGAAAATCAGACGAATAAAGGACAGCAGACAGATGGACATACGAGAGTAGTAATTTATGTAGTGTGCACAAGGTTGTTTATAGGTGATATCCTGGCTGTGGTCTAATCTTGGAGAAAGCGGCGTCCACAAAACACAACCGCCGCCAAGCATGATTGTAGACGGGAAACGAGTTGGAAACAAAGTTGAAACGGTTTAGTGTATTGCATAAGCATATTCATTTTTCGGTAAATTATAGTGAAAGACCTTAAAACGATACAACGAAATGAAGTTAGAGTGAAAGTGGTCATGGCACAGTTTCACTGTAGCTCATATTGTTTTACCTGTTTTAACCTGCAAATGCTTGACAAGTAAACTATTAAGTTTTTCAAGGTGGACGTGGAAGGACAGAAATAGAAGCACATCACATTAGCGTTACGTCACCTGACCGTCTGCTTGGATGAACAGGAGAAAATGTACGGGATATCGGTCGCGGTTTGTTGCTAGCTTACGAAACGCTGCCATTATCAGTGCCAATGTCATTCTATGTGAATAAAGGCAAAAGCGTTGCAAAATGAAAATTGTTCTGCTCTGCTATCATTTAATAACTTGGATACCTATGTACATGCATACAGATACAAATGATGTTACAAAATACGGATCACCCATATCGTATTGCATTACATTACTTACCGCATTTAAGCCGTGTAATGTTACAGGGAAAGTGAGGCAGCAGTGATCTGAATTTAAAGCAGGTCGGTTCAGTTTTGTGCATGTTTACTGGTGCAAATCAGCTTTTCCATTTTCGAAATCCACCTAAGTCTCTGAGCCCTATGAAGCTTTTTTTTTCTTTCGTTCGTCAGTCGAGTGAGACTGATACTCAGATACTGATTTTACCCTGAGACTAGACAAGACCGTATTTACTAAACAAAAATAATATGTAATATTGTGTTGCTTGTTCGTTATTGTATTCCACTTTCCCACGGCTTCCACCGAAACTTTAACCTTCTCTCTGTTCGTGGCTTTGAATATTTTCCGTTAGTTTGAACCTGACTAAAATCCACTTTGTAAAGTTCATCCCACGCTCCTTTTGATCCTGCGGTTGTACGATATACGAATAATACGAGTTATTTAAGACGTAAAATATGATAATCGCATGCTCTGCGGTGCGTGTCCGAATTCTTTGTCTGTCTGGACTATGTTTCAGACTATTCAGTCAGACAGTGCGAAGAAATTTAAATTATGGTAATCGGTAACATCGCAGACAAAAACCATAACATTAGTTTGTTAGTTAGGATATTATTAAAGTGATAGTAACACGACGTTGGCATCGAAGGCCTCGACGAATTTTGGTATCTGTTATGTGTACTGCAGCAGAAGCTGGGTTAATGGGTACAGAATAAACTAAATCTTTACAGCTTTATTTATCTTTAACACAGAAAAAAATTGAGTGGAGCAATAAGTCGTCGTTATGTTTTACGATTACCCAAATAATACTAAAAATTTAAGATCCCTTCAGAAACACTTGAAAAACACGAGCGGAAATCGTTGAATTTACTTTAGCTTGAGACAGTATCCCCGGAGAAAGACTGTCTGGCTGAAACTCGTAATTTAATGTCAATTCTACTTAATTACTGGCGTGAGATTTGAAGATTGAAGACAAAAAGAAGTAAAGACTCTTCAGAAAAATACATTAAACTGGATAGAAGAAGGCATTAATTTTAGTATTCGTGAGATTTGAAGATTGAAGACAAAAAGAAGTAAAGACTCTTCAGAAGAATACATTAAACTGGATAGAAGAAGGCATTAATTTTAGTATTGCTTTGCTTTTCTTTTAGACAAATCACCTTTTCCTCCATTTTTTCTTTTCTCTTCTCAAGTCTCTTCTCTTCACTGGAGATATTCTTTGAAGGAGAGCCGCGCCGAGTCTTTCTAAAACTTTCTTCTTTTCATCTTGTTGGCTTTTTTCTTTTTATGAACAAGGATTGCCACTTGCAAGATAGGATCTCATAGTTTTGGTGACTTACTTGAATGAAGGGCTTTTGATACTTTTTTGAGCATTAAATACACACAACCACAAAATACATTGTTTTATTTCCCAATTTCTTTTTCACGACTCTCACGATTTCCCTGCTCTTTTCTTTCTCCCAAAAGACAGACATGCTGGTTTAAAAGGAAGTAAAGTTGACCAATGTCGACACTTTCACCAAAACGGTATATACGAACCTAAGTATACTACGTGCTTTTCTTTCGTTTTACTTACTTGATTCACTTTCAGAACTTCCTCTTTTATCCTCATCCTCATCACCATTGCTCATTCACCCAACTCATTTTCTTTCTCCTGAGCTTTTACTCTTCTTCTCTGTTTTAAGTAAATAGGAACGTAAGTGAAAACTTTTCTTCTTCTCTTCACTTTCCCCTTGTCTGTCTCAATTTTCCTCCCTGTTCTGTGGTCGAGTCAAGAACAGAAAAAGTCTAGTCAATCTATTTTATTTTGTCCAAGACAATATAAAGAATAAAGAAGTTCATCGTATTTATTGATACTGGGTTGGCCTGAATGTCGGATTGCACAGAAAAAAATGTAAAGTCTCTTTGTCCACCATTTTGCTATTTTTAAAGCAGATTGTTTACTGAATGGAGATCATTTAAGAGTTCAAAACAAAAGGTGACTTTCACTTTCACATTTACTTTGCTTTCCTCAAAATGGTCTCGCCTGGTTGCCTCCTTTCCTTTTCTCCAGGGTTATTTTGATTTGAAACCGGCCATTAAATCAAAATTGACTTGACTTGGATATTAACTCACAGTCGACAAAGTTTAACTCATTCAAATTTCTAATAAAAGCTGCTCCATTGGTTTACTGGTTCATTTATTTACAGACCTACAAAGAATTATTTACATTTCCATTTCGTTTCCTCGACTTTTTAGCGGTATGGTACCTTTTTAAACGCACCACTGCCACCTACACACTTTTTTATGGAGCTTAAATGCACATTAATGTCTTCGGCTGTAATCTATGGACAGTTTGCTTTCACACATCACATCCACCTTGCTTTCAGTTCTCTCTGTGTGAATTTATAGTATTTGTATATCTGTGTAGCCACTACTTTCTATCCGGTTTTGTTTGGTTAATGCCAATAAATAAGTGCAGCTAAGCGTACAGACACATTTTTTATTTAGGTCTGCGTAGGCCTGAGCAAGATACATACGTAGATCCATTGAAAATCGCTTTTTACTTTTTATTTCATTCAGTTCAGTCCTTTTCCGCTCCTTTTCACAATTTGTGGTCGTGGCTGCCAAAAATGGAAAAAGGCATTGGTGGTGTAAGAGCAATAACCAAAACCAAAAAAGGCCAAGCTGCGTTAGTTTGCTTGGTTCTGCTTTTCCTTTCCTAATTGTGAAGATACGTTGCTTTCTCTGGTCTCTTTGGTCATCAAAAAGACCACACACGACGATAATAAAAACATGTACATATGCATCTATCGCTTTTTAATGTTTCATCACAACACAATTTTTCAACATGAACTTTAACTTTTTTGTTTAGTCCTCTGGTGTGTTTTTATTGCAAAGAAATGAGTTCCCGATTTGCCTTTTCACTAAAATTCATGGACTCAAACACAAACCCTGCTACAGCGACTCAGAAAGAATGTGTCTCGGTCTACAGAACATGTTATAGCGAGCAAAGATAAATACCCCGTGGAATATTTTGTGCCATTTGCTTAAAAGACAAGAAGAGTAGCAGAACATGGAATGTAAATAGAAGAGAAAGTGGAGCTGATCTGAGCCTCATGCATTTTGGTTGGACTTATCTTACGAAGCCATCATTATTTTTACGTTGTTGTTCTTTCAGTTTTACTTGCACATAAATATTTTTGCCCGCGGTTCATTTTATTTTACTTTCTGGGAGGCTCACCCGTCACCGGAAAATGATTACGTGCGGTGCAGTGCTATTAGGAGAAAAAGGTTCGGCTTTGAATTTGAGTCTGTGCGGACGTGGATATAGCCTATCCATAGATGTGCCAGCAGGACGGCTATGAATCACCCAAAAAAGAAGATGATTGCATTGCAAAAAGATGCTTTCTCTGCTGCTTTCCTTCTTCGTCTTCTCTTTGCCAGCCAGATCATCATTCCTTCGACTCCTTTCCCACTCATCTCATTGCTCAGCCTGAGCAGCTTGATTGCTCACCAGTCACGTACCACTTTTAGACCAAGGCTCTTTTCCTTTCCATTCTTTGCTTTCTCCGATGCTTTCTCTCAACTGTACAAATCATACAAACGTGCGCCTGGAAGATACTGAGCTGACTTTCCAGTCTCTTATTTAAACAACCCCTTTCTCCACCACTCGCTTTTTCTTTGACAGTGGTAAGTACTATGAAACTGAAAGAAAGTGAATGGATTCATTCAGAGCTTTTGTAAGTTGAGCTCGAAAATGATACAAAAATGTAAGTTTACCTTTAAGTACTTACTTAGAACACCGTCTCAATAGCAGAGAAAGCAGAGCGCTGGCATGATAACAACCTAATTTTTTCTTCGATCCAAGCGTCGTTCGTGGCGAAATTTCTGCACGTCTTTGGCTATGCCACTGCCAACGGCAGAGTTTCCACTTTTACTTTCTTTCTGATAACCGTTTAGCATTTTTGGACGTACGACAAGTTCCCAGTTTGCCATTGTTGTTTCTGCTGCTGCTCCTCCGTCCGTATGCTGTGTAATGTGCAATGACCTGAATTTGGTTTTTTCCTGTTTGCAAAAATTGCAAACATGTCGATATCACATCGACAAAGCAATTCCAGTGGGAATTGGAGGAAAGTAAAACTGAAATGAAGATATCAACTAACTTTTAATCGATTGGTTTTGGTAGAGACTATAGAAAATGGAACGATAAGAATAACATTAATATTGAAACGGAGAAGAAAATTGTTTCATTGTGAATCACGCACCCATATCTATCTAACAACAAGTTCTACGTACTCACAAAAGATAAAATCGATTAGGCCATAAAAAGCGAGAGAAAATAATTATGTTCCTGGTTAACAACCTTCCTGCATTTTATGATCGCCATTCGTATGAAGAATGGCGAAGAACAAAAAAATCAAATGAATGAATGAGAAGAAAAGAGAAAGGAGGAGAAAATTGAATGTTTAAAAGGGGTTATTTTCTCTTCCTTTATATATTCCTCCTGTGCGATGTCCAGGGGTATCTAAATCTATGCCCACAATACTGCCAGAGTAATTTCACTTGTATAAATTACTCATTCCCTTACCAAGCCCGGACCTTCTTTCTTCTCTGCTTCAAAGGAATTCATTTTTTCAAGTACAAGCGGGAGTATCAAAAAGCACCGGCTGTTCCTCCACTTGAATCCACTTACTTCCAAATCCACCTCCATTTTTTTTGCTTTAGTCTGAACGTTTTCTTAAAGCGTTCTTTTGTTTTTTCCTTTTGTTCCTTCAATTCATCTGCCTGAGCTTTTCTCTAATTTCCGTCGGTTTCCATCCAATCTTTGCGATGCAATGCCTGAAAAATGTGGAAGTCCACTCGAACAAATTTTGAATTCTTGAAACAACTTTCTCATACTTTCTCCTAATTCCTAGCTTACCTTCAATTCCTTCGTACACCAGAAATAAATGAGAGTAGACTTTAGAGCAGATGAGATGGGTAAGACAAGGAATTTAATTTTCTATGCGTTATATTTTTTCGTTTCCTTTTTAATTCTACATTTTTCTCTCTGAACCAACCTTTTCTGATTGTGAAAGCCGATTTTTCTAGAAGAATAGACAGAGTTTTGCGTGTATTACATAACAGAGATCAAAATGTATGTGGAGCGTGGATCCTCACGGTTCTCGTTCGCTTTCCTTGGAACGTCATTGGGAGGCTGAGATGAGTGAGGAGTCAAGTCGGGAATAACCTTTACATTAGTGGGAGGAAAAAGAAATATTCGGTTGTCGGATACGATCCACTTCCGCTCATGATGAGAATGATCATGTTCCGCGCGTTGGTATGCATGCATAACAAGAAAAATTCATTCCACCTCATCTTAAGCTCGCTTACATACATTGGAATTCAATGGCTTAGCTGAGTGAGCAGACACAAGTTGCAAAGCATAGTTTTGAATTATTCTTCTTTTTTATTTCCTATCCGTTTACCTAAGCCAACACATACACTGCTTAAATAGAAATGTTCATTCAGACAAGGGGAATAAAAATAAACGCAAAACGATTGGGGCAACATGAGAAGAGAAAGTTTCGGTTCTTACTTTCTCTTCCAAAGATAAAAATACAAACTACAAAATCGTGCTCCTCCTTGTTCTTATAGTACGTTCATCTACATCCATACATATCCCATTACAACCGTTTTCTTTTTCTTCATCCAATGTTTTCCATCTATAAACACAATAATCCCAAAGTAATTCTTTTTATGGAGTGAAACTTGCAATAAAAGCAGGCAATGAAGAAAAACAGACCATTTTCCCCTTTTATGCTTCCTTCCTGCCCAACCTTACCTTTAAAGTATCTGACTCCTGCGTACGTTGCTTGCGTCTACGTTACCTACTTACTTCCTTTTTTCATTTTTTCCCTGTGGCTTTCTCTTTATTTTTTATAGACGCGACTTAACTTTATGGAAACTCTGTAGCTCCTTTGCTGGTCAACTTCTGGCCAACACACGACGAAAAATATGGGAAGTGCAGGATGAATGAACAAAAAGGTGAAATTTAAGAAAA
>VYYJ01001556.1:0-29333 GCA_021029165.1 Cyphoderus albinus | reverse complement strand
GTAAAAATAATTATGTGGATATTTCTTTGTAATAATAGTTTTCCACGAGAATCAGCAGGAGTAGAAGAAACTAAGAAATAAAAATGATGTCTTTACCAAAGAAAATGGGACAAGTTGAAAAAGAAAAATCAACTGAAAAAATCTGTAACTGAAATTATAGCTAAGCTAGACTAAACGGAACCGATCATTCTCCGTTGTTTCTTTTCACGGCTGTAACTTGTTAACAGTTATTTTTTGCCTTCGATGATTGCCGCCAGGCAGTCTACTTAATACTGGAGACTAAGTGGAGTCACTCCATTTCAAACCATTTCAATGAGAAACAAAAGACTGCTCTGTTTTTACACTTTACATCAGTCCCTGTTTTTCATCTCCTCGTTAAAAATCTCAAATGTCTTGTTTTGCGGTTCATTCATAAACGTATTTCGTGCGTGCCTTCGTTCCTTCCATGTAATAATACAAATGAGGAGATTTATCGGGGAGGCAAGAGCAAACGCAAGGGATAACCAACGGATGAACATCTCGAGACTTATGGAGTGACTTTTTGTTTTCTTAGGTCAGAACCAGAACTCATGAGCTAAAGAAGCCTGCCTGAGATGAGATGTGTCGGCTGGTTCTTTCCTCTTTATTCACATGAACGTCATGAAATAATATTGTTTTCTTTCCTCAAAGCAGTATTTATGTACAAATAACAAAGCCATCTCTTTGTTCTAATAATTGGGTATTTTCCGTTCTCGTTGTATTTCAAAATTCTCTGTCCCGTTCTCGTTCAAATAACGGGAACGGGAACGGAACGGGAACGGGAAAGCGGGACAACGGGAACTTTTGCCCACCTCTAGTCAGAACCAGAACTCAGGAGCTAAAGAAGCCTGCCTGAGATGAGATGTGTCGGCTGGTTCTTTCCTCTTTATTCACATGAACGTCATGGAATAATATTGTTTTCTTTCCTCAAAGCAGTATTTATGTACAAATAACAAAGCCATCTCTTTGTTCTAATAATTGGGTATTTTTCTCTTGCCGAGTTTTTGAAAACTGAGCCAAGTACGAACCCCGACACTTCCGCCGCACAAGCTTTTTAGTTTTGTACTTGCAATTTCTTTGCTTTGTCTAAATAAGTAGGATGGATGTGACACGATGTCATAAAAATGTTATCTTATAGCCAAAAAGTCTAAACTGGGGCATCGTTAGACTCAAACTTGAAACTGCTCAACAACTCCACAATAATGAAATGACAATTGATAAACTTTGTGAATGATGTGAACTCATGAGATTTTTATCTCGGTCAATCGAGAGGATGAAGAGAAACTGAAAAACAATTTTTAAAACAAGAATTATAATACTCAATTTTAAATACATTCTGTAAATAAAATGTTGTGTTGACCTTAGGATTAAAAATCTAAAATCTTTGTGCTGTATACTGAAAAGGGATTTGATCACTACTGTGTTGATAAAAAGACACACGCTCTTCTCAATGCGTTTTTCATTGTTCCACCAATGTTTCATGGGATATTATGAGAGTTCTAAAGTAAACCGTGAACCACAAGCAAACTTCCTCTTTGGCATTCTAGAGCATTGTCAGTGTATAGAAACGATTTCGTTTTTATGTACATTTTTTTATAATTTTCATTTCTGGAGATTCTAAAACATACTCGAGAAGCAATGATATAGAAATGGAGCATTTCTGTAGATGCATTGAGGACGTGGAGATGATGTGATGTGGATGCAAGCGAAGGGCCACTTTATTTACAAAGAAGTGAACTTAAGTTCTCATGAATGATGAATGAATGACGATGACGATCGTTCTGTAGTGCAGTGATGATTAATAAGTACATGTTTACTTTAAATATTACACATCGGTTCAATGAGCTCCCGCTGCTCTGCCCCTAATAATAATAAATAATAATATTTGTCAACATTGCGCAGCAGCAGACTCAAATGAAATACAGAAAATTGTGTTTTAACAATGCATTTTCTCTATTTTTATTATGTGGTTCACATGGGTGAACAATGAACACTAACTGAGTGTTTGTGGCGAGTTGAGTAAGGAATTCCAATCCAAGTGAATGATAACATATTTTTATCTGTGTGCATGATAGAGTACAGACAGTTTCATTGTTTGTCCCATTGTGATTTTTCTTGTAAACCGCAACAGCTTAAGGTTTGTTAAAGTACCATAATGATAACAATTTTACAGACAATCATTTTACTTGAGTAGATAGTTGCAGTATTGTACATTCATCTTACGGATTGCGCATAAACGGATTTTCATTTTAAAATTATTTCTCTCTTTGCAAGTGCTCAAAGAGGGAGGATGAGAAAAGTTGACAAACTTTGGAAGAAACGAAATAAAAAAGGCGATGGAAAGAAAAAGTTTTCTCATTTCCACTCTTACTTCTTACAAAACATTCATCAAGATAGGTAAAGAGACAAAAACAATAAACTCTTTCTCTTTATGTGCGTGTCACTTTTTCCTGTTATGTAGAAAATGTAGAAAATTAGAATAAATGGCAGAATGCTTTTATTGTTTTATATCGCCAGAGGATAAACAACAATGAAACTCTGTACTTACTTTTATTCTTCTGTCTTGTTCGCTCTGGAAGCTCGACTAAACTAAAATGCTCAATAAACTGCCTCATTTTCTTTCTCTTGCCAATAACTACGTAAATCATAATAAAATGTTACATTTGCAGTTACTCTCTATGTTTTGATGTTGTCACCATTACTTTACTTTTTGTTTTTATTTTGTTTGCAAAACTGCTGCTGGCGAAAACATGAAAATGACGACGATGACGATGACAATGACAAACTCCATCTTTGTCTCTTACTTTACTTTATCTCGTAAACTATTATTACTCTTTCTCTTCACATCTTGCCATTTCGGTGAACACACACCGAGAGAAAAGTTGATGGTGGAATGGAGCAAGTGTAAATAAATAAGGAGCAAAACACTAACTTATAACTGAGAAGAGAAATATGCAGAGGAGAGCCTACACATTTATTATTGTTTACTGCCACGAGTAGGCACAAATTGTGTACAGAACGAAACGAAAAATGACAAACTTTTTCTTTTATTTGTTTGCTCATCTCTCTCCCTTTTCAGAGTAAATGAAACATCTTTCTTTGAGCAGGAAAAAGTTGCGTTACTCTTACACAAAGGCACACAACGCAATATTTTGTTATATTATACCATGATGTTTTGTGAAAAGTTTTCCAAAAGGTGGAAAAGATACGACTTGAAAATTTTTACCTCGTCTTTATATTAACTGTAATTAAAATAAATGCGGTAATTTTTATGATTGCAATGATTTTTTTAAAACGATAGATGATTCGGTACCAAGTACAAATTCTAATTTTATCTTTATCACCAAAACCCTTTTATGTAAATTCGTCATTGTGTCACCACCGTCATCATTAATCTATGCAGACTGTTACAAAATGTTTTTGATCGAGTGGGTGACATCAATGATGCGCACGTTTGACAAAACGCAAGGGGGAGGTAAAGAAGCCTACATAGGTACTAGGTACATATATGAAATGAAGCGATTATTGCAGTGTTCTGTTTTCTGTTACGGATGAGGGAATGAAAAGGATTTGATTTTGATGCAGGGAGGATGGAGCGGATGTGAGTGTGGAGTAAGTGTAATCAGATCAACAGCCGGAGGCAAAAACACACAAAACGATGTCATCATAATGCTTCCCCATCATTTACTTTTTGAGCCTTGACATTTTGATGATGACTATGAAATGAACGAATATTGACGTTGACATTGTTTCCAAAATGACACTTTCACATCCGATTTTGCTTCACTTAAAGTTGATTATTTTAATAAAGAAGACAATGCAAATAAGCTGGAAGAGCAGATTGGAACGGCTCCGGGGCGTCTTGCGACACTTTTGTCTGAATTGCTCCATTTCATCTGGAAATGCTTATCATGAGTCTTTTTATGCCACTTTACAGTGCAAAACTTTTTCAGTTTCTCTTTTTACTTTCTTTCTTGTTGCTTCTTCGCAGTCCTGAATATATAAACATGTATGGAGAAGGAGTTGTTGTTTTCGAAACAAGAAAGATCCATTATCATTGCTGGGAACAAGTTGTTTACTCCAACCGCTATATTATCATCATCATGATCATCACCAGGGCCTTGCTTATGTGTCCATGTATTTTTTATGAGTGTCTCACTCTCTCAGACACAAGATGAGAAAAGAGAAAACCTGGATTCCGTTTCTTCGTCATGATTTTATTTCCTTTTATTTTCTCTCCAGCCAGATGCTGCTGGAGACTGGGAGAAAAGAAAAGAGGAAAAACAATGAGACAACAACAGAGAGAGGAGACGGTAAGTAAAGTGTGGTGTTCCTTTTCACCACCATCCACGACCCTAGTAAAAACTACTAGAGGAAAAGCACAGCTTCAGCAGTTTGGATGGAGGGAAGAGCCACGGGCTGGATATTTAGGTCGCGTTTTATTTTATACTTTTAGTTATCCAGAGACATGGAAAAAGATTTTCTCAAAGTTGGATCAAACTTGGCAAAATGTTTCTTGTTGTGAGAAGAGCACAGAATAATTTACACACTTTTCAGCTCAACAACAGCATCAATTTCCCACGCTCATGTGTGTTTAATCTAACGACTGAAAACACTTTAGGCTTTAGGGAGAGAGAACGAGGTTATCTCCCACGTTTGCCCTCTTCGCGATGCTCTTAGATAAAAATGGTAAATAAATCTTAGCAATATCAGATTGAGTACATAAATTCAGCAAGAACTCATTCTCCTGTCTTTATTCAATCACTGAAATTGGGAAGTTAAAATTGATTAAATTAAAATGAAATAAATTAAAATGTTGCAAGTTGCAATTAACAGCTTCTTGTTCAAAATAGCTGAGAATAAAACTCTTTTTTAGTTGTGGATTCAGCTTCACTCCCAAAAATTGAATTTTCTCTAAAAGTTTACTCTCATTCTTGTATTGATTTTTTAACTCTTGTGGTAATGTCTCTGCATATTAATCTCAATCAAAATCACCAGTGAGTACTTTTAAACAGTTAAAAACTAAGCGCGTATTTGCTTTGTTTTAAAAATCAATTTTTACAACAACATTTTACGTAGCTACACTGTACTTTGGTTATTATCGATTTTTACAGTCATTTAACATAGTATAATGACTAATTAAAATAGTTTATGAGGTTTCCACCCAGTCATTTTTTATATCAGCTGAAAAAGACAGCTAATTTAATTGTAAATTGTAACTGTAACTTATTTCGAAGGCTTTGCTTTCTTCACGGGAGAAATAGAACTGGACTGTTGCAATTTTGCAAAATATTTCTTCACAAAGGATTCCACTTCGGCCTTATCTGTAAAACATTACAAAATAAACAATCGTTTTAATAATAATAGTCATCAGGAAAGAATAAAGAATTTTTATTTAAACAATAATTATAAAATTACTTTTTAAATTGCGCTTTATGGCCTGATGAGACAAGTCTCTTGCAGTCTGCTTAAACTTGTCCTTCGAATCAAATTTGTTGCTTCTGTAGAAGGGCATTAAACAGTTTACAACCATATCCGCCATTTCTTGTCTCCTTTCCTCTTTGTGAGCAGAATTTGAGCCGGAAGCAGTTTGAGAATGTTGGGGTTTACTGCTGACGCCATTAACATTGACAATTACGCTGTTCGTGCCAACACCATTTGTTGAACTAGTACTAGAATTTGAGCCACCTGAACTTCTTTTCGCTTTAACATCACCTTGCCGACTTTTCTTCTCCCTTTTTACAAACACTTTGAACTTGAGCACCACTGCCTTTTTTAGGAGGGCTACTTTTATTGACGCCACTTTCCGCTTTGGTTTTAGCGGTAACTACATTCGGACTATCACCTCCAAACAGATCTTTCATTAGACCAAGATTGGATATTTTAGTCGGGGAGGAGGTGGCTAATTTTGAATTGTTCTTTTCTTTCCGGCTTTTGTGTTGATCGCTGCTTTCCTCAAGCTTTCGCTCACTGCCCGACTCACTGCTTGAACTAGATTTCTTCGCCGCTTTCGATTTTGGCTCATCTGACAATTCTTTATCTTTATCCAATTCCAACTCCCGGCTCCTCTTTCTCGAAGCAGTCCGCAGTTTGGATTTATCTTTGGCTTCAGCAGCGGATTCTTCTTCACACGAATTTCCACTTTCACCTTCACCTCCATTAAGAACAATAACTTCAGTATCAGCCTCATTTATTATCTGAGTGGGCAATTCGTGAACTCTCGCTGATGTTTTATTTTCTTCATCAGGTGAGCTGAAGATATCAATTACGTCCCCTTCGTCTGCTGATGACTCCTTTCCGTTTTGTTTAGTGGCATTCGCAGCCTCTTTCGTTTCCCCCATTTCATCTTTTGTGGAAGGCTTGAAGAATTCTCCCAGGGTTAGCTGTCTCGTTGGAGAAAACTTTCTCTTGACAGAACGTCGTTTCTTTGAAGACGCCGAAATAGTTGAATCCGCGAGCTGTGAGCTTAGGTTGGATGTCGGCAAAGATGCATAAGCAGCAGACAATGAGTCAGTGTCAATTTTTAACATTTGCTCATTCAAGCTGTCATCAAAAATATCACTTTTGTTTGCGAAAGAGGAGGAGGAGCTGCAAGCAGGGGAAGAAGAGGACGAAGAGTTTCCGTGAACCTTTTTCATTTCCGGATCGAAATTTATTATGCTCTCAGTCAAAATCCCCGCCTCTGTGTCTTTCTTAATTTTTTGAGTCTATTGAACAAGAGAGGAGAGAGGATAAATTAAAAAAAAACATGTAAAAGTCAGTTTTTATTTTTTTTAAATTATATCAAATAAACTTACGCAAAGGACAATTCCACGCCTGTACATTGTGACCACAGTTTTAGTACTAAAAATCGAGTATTCCAGTTCAATGGCACATTCCAAGATATTGGCATCAGTCATTCGTTTATTTATCTGATCTTCTTCTACACTGTTATAGTTCTTCTCTAATGAGTCCCTTAAAATGTTGAGGTTTTGTTCGCGTGACATAATTGTGAGTCCAGAAATCTTGGTTGTGGTGGCCTTTGCTGCACGCACTCTCGCTTTGCTCTCCAGTTCCTTTTCAATGAGACTGGATGCCGAAACGAACTCAGGCTCTCCTCTTTCACTTATGGAGCCTTTTCTTCTTCGCTCAAATTCCTTCTGAATTATACTCGAAAGTTCAGTTTTCGCTTTCTTCTCTCGGATTCCATCCGAACCTTCGTACTCCATCGTATCTCTCTTCGCGCCAGTTCTACCTCCGCCGTAGAGGTCCTCATCCACCCCACTGATACTCAAAGCAGTCGTCTGCATTTGTCTTCGGACTAAATCTTGATAAAAGAATTTTTGAACTTGATCATCCGTTTGTTTGGGATCCGTGCAAAAGTCGCACATTGGGCCACAGTTTGTAATCTTCTCATCTCCAAAGTACTTTGCAAAAAAGTTGTGCCGACACGTTGGCTCTTGGCAGTATCTCACAATGGATTCAAAGCCGTTTATCGCCATTTTTGCTTGTTCCTCACTTTTCTTAGTCTTCAGACAGTCTTGTTTGATAAGAAATGCTACAGCGTCCCGTTCACTTTTCGTATAGTAAATCCGGCAATACGACTTTTTCCCATCTCGACCTGCACGACCGGATTCTTGGTAGTAACCGGCAACATTTTGAGGTGGTGACCAGTGCACAACGCACCGAACTGAGGCCTTGTCTACACCCATTCCGAAACTTTTCAGAAACAATTAAAACCAAAACTTAATTTACTATTTGTAAACGAAATATCTTACATATTATTACATTACGATTGCTCGCATCAAAAATCATGAAAAATGTAGTTACGTGCTACATATTACAAACCTGATAGTGGCGGTAATAAATGGCACTTCCCCTTTCATCCACTGCGTCTGAACCAGCTCTCTCTCACTATTTTTCAGACCTGAGAAAAACCATACAAAAATGTACGTAACCTTCTGCAATCTATTTTAAGAAACAAATGGTATGAAAATTTTTCATTGAAAAATGAAGCCTACCTCCGTGATAAGGTTTCGTAACAAGTCCCTTCTTTGTCAGAGTTTCCGCTAGCTCCACAGTCATTTCTCGAGTTCGACAGTACACAATTCCACAATTTCGATCACTCTAATATATTTATGATAAAAACGTAGATTATTGTAAAATTTAACAAAATAAGCTTTAATACCATCTAAATTATTTTAATTGTTTACTACCTTCTTCACTTCTTCCCAACCCTGTCCCAAGCACTCAACGCAGTAATTAAATAAATGTGTGTAAGGATCGTCCAGAAGTTCCTTGAAGCATACGTCGTAAAAGAGATTTGGCCGGAAGCAGGGATTTTTAAATTTAAGAGGGGCTTGCAATTTCAATTGAAACAGTACATCTTCAACCACCTAGAATTAAAAAGTATCTAACTATAGTTCAGATTATAACTAAAGTTCATCTACATTATTCGGAAAGTATGCCTTACCTTCTCACTAGCTGTAGCAGTCAGTGCTATCCAAGGTATGTCTCTGTATGCCTCTCGAAGATCACCCAGTTTCAAATAGTCATGGCGAAAGTCATGGCCCCATTGGCTGACACAATGAGCCTGGTCAATTGAATAAAACCAACATTATGTAAATGTAACTACACACTTGACACTAGCTAGCAGTAGCAATTTGACTTATAATAATGAACAAGTATTTGCACTAACTTCATCCACGACGAAATAAGAAATCTTATTTTGATCGACCAACTTTTTCAGCATTCCCTGTTAAAAGACATTCACAATTTGATAGATATTTTACTTTCTCCTGTCCTGTGTTGAAAGAAGTATAAAAGTTGTACCCTGAAGCTGTCAGTGGCTGCCTGCTCGGGAGTGATGTACAACAATTTCGTTTCTGGATTAACGGCCATTAAGTCCATAATAATGCGTTTCCTTTCAGTCTGTCCAATTTTGGAGTTGATCGTTTCTCCTCGTATCCTCAGTTTGTTCAGGTGCTCAATTTGATCCTGTAACATTAAATCAATGTATGACTATGACTTACACTTTATGAAAATAATTTAACCTTACAATAATATTATAAAATTAAAATTGAATTTCGGTTCGGACATACATGGATAAGAGCTAAAAGTGGTGTGAAAACAATGGCCAACTTCCTATCAGCGAGGACAGCGGGGAACTGGTAAATCAAAGACTTGCCGCTTCCGGTGGGCATTGACACAAAAATGTCACGTTTGCCTAAAGTATAAATAATCAGGTAAATCACTTTGATTAACTGTGAACTGGCAACTGGCATTTATTATTGAGTGATTGGTGATAATTGGTAATGAAGTTGTGAGAATATTTGGTTATTGAATATTATTACCATGAACTGCCGCTTCAACAGCATGTCGTTGTAAATCGGACTTGAAGTTGGAGTGTCTAAAGTGATCTTTCAGCTTGGAAAGTAAATGAGGATATTTCCATTTACCACCGTCCGATTTTCCATCTCCCGTCATGGAATCTCCGGTCTTGGTTGAGCGAATTTTAATTGGAAGAGCCATCACGATTTTAATGACCGTCTGACTAAATTGAACTCTCACTGTCTCACTATCTGATTATCTTCCAAAATCACTACAGTGGATTCAGTCTTTGATGAGGTGTTAGCTAATTAACTCAACGATAAATAAATGGTTGTCTTTTACTTGCTAAAAATCATCTTCTTTTAGATTAGAATTCCCAAATTGTCCACGAGTAAATATAATAGAATGCTTGTTCTTAATTTCAAGCACAAGTTAAAAGTTATACTACCTAGACCTGAACTGAAAACTATCACATTACAACATCAGGTACTTAATTGACAATCTGGAGGCACCAACACCAAAAGATAACTAACTCTGAGTAATCAAACAGTGTTCCGAGAACGAGTCCGGCAAAAGTTATTAAAATTAAAATGCATCACGTGACTAGATGATGAACAACACTGCGTACCACTGTGCATTTCTGAGACACTGAAACAAAAATGACCTTAAAAACGACCTGTGACTTGTGACATTGTCCGGCAAAGTTGTCACGTCACAGTAAGAGCCGTTTCCGCACACGCGGGTCGCAGGTTGCTGCTAACTTCTGGAAAACATTTTTAATTGATAGTGACGTAACGACAGTGTTTAGTTAAATTCTAAATCACGACCATGATGACAGAATGACAGATCAGGAAAATATTTGGCAATCTGGAACTGGAAATGAAAATCCTTGATAACATGATGATGTGATGGCGATAATTCCACAATGGTAGTGGTTTAACCACGATTGCTTGGATTTTATCTCACCGACCCCTCGCATTTTCCGCCTGCTCACACTTTAATTAAATTATCCCAAGCTGTTTATCTTCTATCTCACATGATAAAATTAATAACATGGTGAGAGAAAAAGTTTTCATGCAGCTTTTCTTAATGACCTTGCCTGTTTGCTGCATCACCCAACCCGGTTTATTTTCTGCGCACTTTCAACTTTTAACATTAAACACACGGTGCTGCATTGTCACTTTAACTATTTAATACTCCATTAAACTAACACATGATGAAATGAATAAATAAAAAATCGTCCAAAATCAACTTTTTAATATCTTCATGTTTACTACTGCTCCACCACTGCTTCTTTCTGGTTAAAACTTAAAAAGCGACGTGATTTTAGTGTTTTCCCTGCCGCTTCTGCACAGAAACGAAATTATGCTGATGGTGAGATGTGGATGTGGAATACAAAGTTTACAGTAGTAGAGTCAGAGTAAAAAGAGTTTATTACAGAGTTAAATACGAGATTTATTTTGTTGTGACCAGCTGCGTATGTAAAATAGTTCAAGGTGGCCCCTGTTTTTTTAGCACGAAGACTGAGAAATTAAGGAGACGAGAGTAAACACGTGCATTAAAAAGCTGCTGTTGGATTACATGTTAATTTAGAGTCTAGCTAGACCCCGTTGTTGTGAGTTTGAGGATTTTGTGTCAAAAAGGTCAGAGCTCAAACTCAAAGGGCAGGTGATTGCATGATATTACATTTGTTAATTTGTTTGAGTGTAAGCGAAGCGAATTGACCGTTATTGGCCGTTCGAATTGCCGAATTGGCCGTTATACAAATTTTGGGCCTAAACGGTCGTAATTTGTGGAAAAGTCAATATTGAACTCTGTTATTTTCAAGGTGTCGCGTCGTTAAATTGTGAATGTGATTTGCAACTCTATCTGAAATAGTTTAATTGAACTGAATTAAGGAAACCGGAGAAAATGGATTTTAATTTTATCGAAGAAGATGAAACACCTCAGACTAAGGAAAAAGGCCCGAAAAAGAGATTTCGGAAGAACAAACTGAAGCTCGTGTTTGATGTGGATGAAAGAAAGTAAGTTTATGTTTAAACCTGGGTTGATTAATTCAATAACTAGATTATGATTAGACGAGACTAGTGGTTAAAATTGAACGTTTGTGAGCATTTAAATATTTTTGACTTTCAGAAAGTTTCTACTGGGTTTTCGGAAACGCAAACAGGAGCGGAAGGAAAAATACATTGAAAAGTTGGAAAGGGACCTGGCGAAAGAGAAAAAGAGAATCCGGCAACAGGTCCGTATTTATTTCGAGCATTACAGTTTAGTTTAATAAACACAGAAATATAATATCGACCTGTGTATGTTTTTGACAGACTCAACGGCAAACTAAAAAGTTGTCAAACTCTCACGCTGTGCTTCCGGAAGTGCAAAGCATAATTGATAACATGCCAGAAAAGGAAGAAACGTACGATCTTGGAAATACACTCGTCAGTATTACAAGTTTAGACGACCAAATTTACAGAGATACCCCTTTAAAGAAGGAGGAGGAGACCGATTCAGAACAGGAAGACACGCGGTCAAAAACTGGAAGACGCAACAAGACAAAAAAATTGAAAACTGAGTTTAAAAATGACAGTGATGAATCTGAAGACGATGACGATCAATTGAAAAAGTCGAAAAACGACCCTTTCTTTAATTCTATTAACGATGACGAGTTAAGTGGTAGCGACATATCTTCAGAGGATGAAAAGAATATTCCATACAATCCGATGGAAATGCTAAGAAAAAGCACAGAATCCTCCTCAGCAGATGCGCCAGATCAAAATGGAATGACAAAAGCGAAACTGGAGAGGGATGCGAATCGAATGCTGCAACAAAGCAACGCTTTTAAGAAAATGCAAAAAATCAAACAAAACCGGAGCAAGAAATTTCGAATGTTCAGGTTACAACCCAAAGAGGAGGGAGCCGATGGTTCGTCCAAGGGAAAGGGAGGGGCTGCATCTAAAAACCTAAAGGGAGGAGTGGTCAAGCGTGGAGGAAGTAAATCGAAAACTAAAAAAGGAAAAGGAAAGTGAAAGTTTTGTACGAATTGGACCAAATTCTAACAGTTTATTACAAAATAATAACTCTTTTTTATAAAGTTTCAAAAGTCTAATCTTATAAAATATACACTGTCAAAAAATAAATACTTCAAAAACTAGTTGGCACTCATTTTTTGTCCACGTTCCGCAGTCTTGACTCGACATCCTGACCCTGACTAAGAAATTTGTCCAGTTTAGCGATTTTTCTAAGGGACTTTGCGTACGCTTGTCTGCTTCTCTCGTCTTCGTCTTCTTCTGCTCAATGTAAATTTATTTATAAGTGTCATATACTGTCTACATGAATAGTGTTAAATTTAGTTTTAATCAATTTTAAAGATTTTACCGTCGTCCGAACTGCTTTCCGCTTTTTCCTTTTCTGTCTCTGAATTTTCAGATTCTGAACTGAATTGAACGGAATGTTTTACGTAGTTTGGTACTTTCTTTGGGTCCCTATCGAAGAGAAAATGATGCACGGCAATGGCTATCACGAGAAAAAAGACACTATAAGAAAAAAATTAGAATATGGCGATTTCCCACTCTGTACTGTACATTGGCGATTATAATAATCTGCTTTGACGTACTAAACCAATCCTAAAACAATCAGAAGGGAACAAAGAACCATAAAAGACTGAATGATCACAGGGCCTAGTGAGTGGGAATTCCGGAAGTGGCTGCATTGGGTTATTTGAAACAAATATAGTCTAATCCTCATTCATACATTATTCAAAACTTTAAAAATCAAAATGGTTTGATTTATGCTTACATCCAGTCTGTGATGCTCTTCCCAAAATCGTCCGCATTAGCTGCAGCCATGTTATCAGATGTATATTTATGACTTATAATTATAATTTATTAAGAAATTAATCACATTTGCACCCAGTTGCAGCAAAAAAGTGAAAAAGGTCTCGAACGAAACATCTTATTTTTTGTTCTGTTTTTGGAACTTTCCTTTTTTCTTTTATTTTTATGCGGTTCTTTTTTGTTGACAACATTGTCAGGGTATTAAAACATTTTTTTGCGATTATTACGTACATTTTGCGAGTTTTTTTTTCTTTAGCTATAACTAGTAAACAAGGTATCAAGTAGTAAAGTATTGTATGTGTGTCGAGTACTTATCCTATTATTAGACAAGCTATGATAAGTACGTTACGTAGATAGTAGATACTAAATGGTTTCATCCAACAATTTCTTAATAGTAGTAACTAATTACGGTACTTACTTTAACTTGCGCAAACATACTAAGCATTTAATAATACCTGTAAAATATTATTCGCCTTTTATAATTTATTCGTCCCTGCACTGCACAAGTTTCATTAAGTGTTGTATACATCAAAATTGCGCATACCAAATATTATTCTTTACACGAGTTTTGTCACACAGGTATAATCATTTTAAACTAGCTTAATTATGATGAATCAGAGCATAGTATAAATTATATGCATATTATGCGTACACAGATTTCCAGCTTGGGTTTTAATTTCGGTAGGCTGGACTCCATAAATAACCCTATAAATTCCTTCACATTCACTAGCCCTAGATAAGCGCATGTTCATAAATAAATAAATAACTTTTGTGTGCTCTAACAACTTGCAGAATTCTTATGATATACAAATACAAACGTACATAGTGATGAAGATGTGATATTAACTAGGTAATCATAATCAAGTAAGAGTAGTAGGAGAGTTTCACAATTCCAATCCACATTTTTGGTCTTTAACAACACATTTCGAAAATCTCTTCCTTGAAGACAGCGGGACACTTGCAAAAATTATAATTTAACTGCTTATGTTGACATTAGTGTGATGTGATGCACAAAAACATTATTTTAACTAGTGAGCTTCGTATAGCAAGTTAAACATAATATGAATCCGAAAAGGATAATTGTAATTAAGCACCTACTTTAGTTTAGACGTTTCCTTTCCCTTATACCCATGCGGAAATATCTCATCATATCTGACGTGACATGAAGTTGTATGTGCATATGAATTGCATTAGTAATTAATTAAATTACTAATATACCCATTAAAAAAGAGAATTTTAAAGATAGAATCCTAACTGTAATTTTTGTTTTTTACATTTATGCACTCTTATGTTTTGTATTATTCTTCTATTGAAGAAACTACAAAACATTAACTATTAATTAATTAATACATATTACACGGTTACAATTATTGAACAAAAGCTATATAGTTCCTTCGTTCATAACGTACACATCACAATATTTTTTGTATTTTTTTAAAACTTAAAACATTATTGAGATGATTTTTTTGTCTCCTATAACCTAACCTCGAAGTTAGCGTTTAATAATTTAATTAACGTTGTGTCTGCTCAATGAGAAAATCGGAAAAAGAAACATTTTGTTTCCGCAGAACAAAGAATGGTGCATGAGAGAGAAGCTGAAAGTTGCCAATCTGTATATAGTACAAGACTGTGGAACTTGGAACTGAACAAAGTTGACAGTGAAATAAAATTGTTGAGTTGAGAATACTTTGGAATACAGTCACTTTATCTTGGACTCTAAATCGCCAGTTTTAACGTAAATTAAATAAATGTTAAGTATTTTTACTGACCAATAAAATACCTAAAGCACGCTTTAAACTATTTTATTATTTTTTTGTTGGACTTTTTATATGGTATATATTTTTTGCTTTTTTTGCAAATTTCATCAGTCTATATAAGCCATTGAAAATCTAACATTAATAATTAATCATTATTGTTATTATTAATCGTTTCAAAAATTATGTGCTTCCAGCTACATACAATAGTAAGGTTGAAGTTGAAGGGAATTGTAATTAATATTCTAATAATTGGAGGAGTACTTTTCTCTGACTTTTGAAAGCTAAAACACGATTTTCACAATTAAACTCCTTCATTGTAAAGTTTCTACAGGCAATACGGCAACTTTTGGATAACATTTCCCACCTCCATTTAATTTTCATATCCTAATATAAGGACAGTGAATGACTAACAGCTTCCACACTGCTTCCAGACTACCACCGTTCACTTTTCACACAGATCTTTTCCTTTCTCCAGTTCGACTCCAAAAGAGCTTTCATTTCTTCAAGTTTATTGCTTTACTAAATTAAAGGGTCCACACTAATTATTTCGTTATATATCCTGCGCCTGAACTGAAGAAATAAATAATTATACTGTATGCTGTCCAATTACACATCCTCTTCTCGTCCTACTTTCTATCTAAACATCCGGATTTGTCATTCTTCGTAAAAAGTACTTTTTAGCCAATTCGTAGGCCAAACAGCATTCGTCAATAGCTCACTCCAGGCGGAGCTCCCGCCCCAATCCCAACTGAAGGTTCCATCTGATAAATCGTCATTGATGCAATGTGGTCATTCGCCATAACTTCAAAGATCATGTCTTGAACCCCATAACACAAGCAGGATCCAAAGGGATTATTCGAACTAGACCTAGTCAAAACGACCGGTTTCTCAATAGATGAGTTTGGATCTGAACCAAAAAACTCCGTCACGGTTTTCCAACACGAGTCATATTTCACAGCTATCCATTTCTTGTCACTGGAATGTAGTTGAGCGGAACCACCTCCACTTCCACCTCCAGCTGTTGGAGGAGAAGTGCTGGTTGGACTCGTTTCTGCTGACGATGTCTCCTCCGCACCCCCTCCCGATTTATTCGCCACTGTTTGTAGATCTTGATTCTGTGTATTTGAATTATTTCCTTTATTCTTCTTCTTTTTGCCTTTTCCTTGACCCTGCTGACCTCCATTTCCGCCATTGTTGTTGTTATTATTATTGCCACCTCCACCACCACCACCACCTCCTCCTCCTCCTCCTACTCCAGCGTTGCCTCCAGAGTGAATGGTTTGTTGGGGCGCAGCAGAGTAGGCAGAAATGTGCGTATTTCCCATGGCGGTGGATAGCGAGCTCACAGTCACACTTCCAGGCTGTCTTCCAATGCTCAGAGAGAAAGGGCACCGATGATAGCTGTTGAAGTCGTAATGACCAGGAAAGTTTGTATGGAGAATCATTTTTACTGCCCGATGTGTCACCGAATCAAACAAAACATCCTGAAACATTAAAATATCCAAATGAATTATAACTGTTAAATACAAATTGTATGTTGCTGAGTATTAAAATGTAATTTGGATATCGGTAGTTACCAGCCCCATTGTGAAGTAGTTGAAAAAATAATCGGATCGTTCAGACGAGACTCTTTTATGATAGTCCCTGCTGTGAATCTTCATCTTATCCTCTGCCTTGTAGAAGACACGTGATGGTGTTCCTAATTTTGCAGCGACCGTCTGAGCCGACTCTCCAAAGTACACTTCCCTTTCAAACTGAACCTTTGTCGGCTCGAGAATATTTGATGAGCATGTCACCAACTTGAGCCGGAGTCCAAGTGTCTTCGTTCCGTGTGCGTTCCTCAGCACGTGACACTCCTCGCAGTAAACGAGACCTCTGTAACAGGAAAGGGGAAGTTGTGGCACAGGTGCTTCCGCCGCATTGTTTCCGCAATAAATGATCATCTTGGCCAGCACTGGCGAAGAATCTCCTGGAAAACGGAGGGAACCCAGCCCATGACTTCTCCCAGGTTCATACTGAAGGTCAACCGGAAAATAAAAGCTCAGGCCACGAAAGTGTAGTGCGAAGAGTTGTCGCTGCTTATCATAAACGCCTGGTCGTGTCGCTCCAAAACATTTATCAATCTGATCTACCGTTGGAATCACATCCGGCCCGTTGAAAACCGTGCCACTGCAATTAAGGCATATAAAACCTAATTCATTTCATGTCATCAAAGATCGTTCACTGCATATTATGCATATGCGCGTTCCTTTAGGTCCACGGACCTCATTCAAAGAGCATTTCATAATACATATTTTACTGTGAATTAATTCACCCGTCACATTTTTAAAAAAATTAGACTCACCAATACTTCAGACGGACAAGCTTGAGATTATTTACTTCAATTAATTTGAGCCGTTGAGAATTCGAATCATAGATAAGCCGAACTCCGTCCAATGGCAGGTCCAAAATGAGATCATGGGCTAATGGCATCTATAAAATATTCCATAAACCATATGTAATAATTAAGTTTAAGAATGTACGATTATCATGAAAATCATTCATTCAATTCAATCTAAACAAATTCTGGTTTTCAAAACGTTGCATTCATTTTCTTTTTATGGCTTGCATAATAACCAACCAGCCATGTAAGGAATTAAAAGTTTATCATGTGACCGATAACTCTTGATTTGTAATAAAAATTCATACAACTTCTCCTGCCACATACGATAAAGCCAGTAAATTAGCATACCTATTTAGTTTAAATACTGATTGAGCAATCATTCTTAAAGGATTGCGCCCTGGTTTAGACGTTCAGTTTAAATACTGAATTTAGCGATATGATCATTGTAATGGTACAATTTTCAATTAAACTGTCAAAATTAAATCTCATTTATAAATATGAGTCATGTCGTAAAAAAGGCAATGACCAGCTTACAAAAAGCATTAAAATAATTTTGTTATACTTCTATTTTAATACTACAGTATTCATTCAATTCAGGATTTTGCAGCTGCACATATTGATAAAACTCTGTCATTGGCGAGTTCAAGGTCAACAAAGTATTCAACTCTTTGTGTACTAAAATAGGTAGTTAACACAGGTTTTTACGAAACATTTTATATATTACCTGATCATTGTAGATTACATGGGCAGACTTAATGACTGTAACCTGAGACTGGATGATTGCCACGGATTGGGAAAAGTGCATTCCTGAAAACAAAGCGGAGATGATAAAATGTCAGAATAAATATAAATACTGGTAAATTAGTAAATACAGTTGATCATTTGTTAAATGAATGATTTTATACAAATGAATGTAAATACGATACACATGGACAAATCAACATTTGCTTAAACAAACAAGTGCTCATTTCATTCTATGCCTGCAGAAGATGGTGTTTGTCAGCTGATTGTGCTTTGCACTACAAACGGTTAAACCTTTCCACGTATAAAATAAACACCCTCTGTAATCATACTTTTTCATTCCCACAGTTCAACAACTCCTGATTTTAATTGAAAACGACATTTTAACATGAGAGATGCCAACATCTGAATGTTATCTTTATCTTTAGCGTCCCATATGACGAGACGTAACAGTTTCTGACGTGACATCACGTAACTTCTTGGTCTTGGACTGTATTTATTTTTACGGCTGATGAAACTGGATGAGTGGTGACGTCCAAACCAATTTCTTCTTATCAAGCAATTTGCGTATCACGAGTAAAAAATTAAATCATCTTATCTTACCCAGGAGAAATTCCCATTGCTCCGTCTGCAGCCCCTGCTCAGGGATTACTTCCAGGTCGAGCATGATGTTGTCCAGTAAGGCAGCGTTGTCAACTTTCCACTTTTGGCAATAACGTCACCGTTATTTTCCGTTGAGGAGAAGAAGAGATGGCATCGTGTTGATGAAAATTCAACCTTTATTCTTGTCCCACTGCCAACCCATGTGAAAACCGGAGCAAATAGCCTTTTCCTTTGTTAATGGCCACGCTAAGGTTTCAGTATGACATTTTGATTTTATATAATTTAGGTGACTCAAGTGATTCCTAAGGTGGGCAGAAAGAAGATGCTCCACTTCAGATTTTATAACACTTCCTTTTGTTAGGCACACAACTTTACAAATTGCTTTCCTTTGTGCCTTTGTGCAAGCGTTCCCTATGCACCTTGCACGGAGGTTTTCTGGCGAAAAGGATGTCTCACTTGGATGCGAGTTGTTTCGTTGGGGTTATTTTATATCACAGACGAAGAGGAGGCGATGAAAATGAAAGGTGTCTCCTTCGGTTTTTATTGACTTTATTGCATCCGACTTCAAGTAATTTATTGAATTATTTGTATGAAAGGTTTTGTCGTATCTTAGAATTTTCCCCTGCTTTCCTGCAATGCACACAAACAGGCAAAAATTAAACTTACGTTACACAAAATTCACAAGGCAATTTCAACAAGGCCTAATTCAGAAATCTGCACTCTTTGTGTCAATTCGCATAAAGGGCTCTGACTAAAACTGGCACTACTGACTGGTAGAAATGATTCCGTTCTGGGACAGTAATGCAAATGCAAACTTTTTTTTCCATTACATCAGCATTGCATTCGCAAATTCGCAATAGTCGCAATCTCGCAATCGCAATAACATAGACATAGAGAATAACAACAACGAAGTAGAACAAACAAAAACACGCTACATAACGTAACAGCTCCCTTTTCACATCACAGTGCAACATTCAATAAATACATACATAACATAACATCCTTTTAATTGGACTTCAATCTCAACCCCATCCTTCATGGAAATGGTAAGTATGAAACCAAGCCATTTCATGGATATGGCAATTGCAATGGTGACCAAATGACCACAATGGACACAAACAACACACGCACACATCTCTCGCGTTATTCAGATTATAGCAGCAGGCAGAATATACGGTTTAATGTGTTAATGTGTGTTCCTTTTGCACGGATTCTCATAAAAACGATCCTCGCTATCGCTATACGATAATGCAGAGAGCGTAAGCGAAATATAAAGCGTCTTCATGCTTTTTTATATAAAAAATCTACTGCATATAAAAAATTCCATGCAATAATGACTTGAAGTTCAACGTAAAAAGTCTTTGCATGTGGACACATTTGAATAAGGATCCTATTTGATGCAAACCAAAGATCATTGCGGGCATGTTTCTTGTTTACTTTTTCCACTTAAACTTGTGTCCAGAAATAAATATAAAATATCAAAAATTCAGTGTCAAGTAAAGTCGAATGCGTATCATGCTTATCTTACTTAATCATCATTGACAGCAGCAACATAACCAAGATTATTCATATGTATTTTTGCGTTGTTGTACCTATAAATTTCTATCGCTGTGTGTATAAATTCATGGATGGACGCATTTTTACCCTTCTTCAATATAGGCAGATGTTCACTGCGTCGTAAATGTTGCTGCGCTGCGCGTGTGGTACTGCGTTCCAAAGCTACAGATAAACCTAACAATAACAACTTTGTATGTCATCCTGTATTTATGTTTTTATTCTAAAAGTGAAAACACATGTACCTACATGATTAGCACAACCCCTTAATATTAACTTTTTTATGTTGAAGATGAAAAGTTGTATTAAATTATTTAGCAATGCGAATGTGCTGATATAATGTTTCCAATTAAGTTTCCAGTTTCGCTACACAAAGTATTCATATGATGTGCCACTAGTTGCTAAAATAATTGGAGTACTATAGTAAATGTTTATGTTGTGGCTTAGACTTGTGGAAACTGGTTGTCTAGCAGGTATGATGACAATATGTCATAGCGTATGTCAGCCAGTCACATGTGCGAATTGTTGTTGTTGCTGGGCAGACCATGTGTGCAGATGTTCTTTCTCTGTCCGTTTTCACTTTTCTTCTTACGAAGAGAACCGTCAAAGTTGGATAATAATACAATACATGATAAGCATCAAATTGTATTATTAAGCACTTTGCTAAAGTGATAAGTGATAATGTTTTTGTTATGTAACGTAAGTATGTATTGATATTGAAGATAAGATGGCAAGACTAAGAGGGCAAAATGAGACGACCAAGGATGTATAGGCAAATGACATGATTGATGACATCGCATCGGGTTATGGAGGACTTTGATATGGTTATTATAACCTATTGGCTCCTTTTTGTGTCTCTTTGCAACAGTGGAGTCCTTTACTAAGTTTTTTAGCAAATGTATTTATATTAGCATTTAGTACCAAACGTTAATAGAATATCTGCTTCAACTTCAACTAACCCATCCCACAATACGTTATGTGAGGTAAGTGCAGTGCTGCAGCTGTTAGCTCTTCACTTCACATTATGATAGAATGGTGCATCTAAATATCTAATCATTAGATAATCTAATGTAAGTAGACGAATATTATTATCATTATATAAATTATTCTATTCAATATTCATCATCACCTCAGCCAGTTTGTTTGTAGGCTCGGACTCGACTCGACTTAGCTAACATTATAACATCCTTTATTTACTTGTTTCACAGTTATCATATGAGCAAAAACCTTTTTTATCTTACTCTATTATCTAGTTACATGTGGTCAGAGTCATCCCGTGTAGTCATTCGATGCTTTAAAGTGAACCTAGCAAAACGACTTTTCCTAAAATTGCTCTTTTTTTACTAAGGAGGATAAGTTAAGTTGTTGATGTAATAGGTAAAGAGTAAAGAGGCTCATACATCATAATAATCTTTTAATAGTGGATTCATCGAGTTATTTTAAACTGTAAGCTTATTTTTATGCACACGCGTATTATTATTACGATAATCCATCCGTTTAACTCGACTTTAGTATAATAGCATTTAGTACCGTTGTCGTACAATAGTTGTATTAACTCTGAGTCAGAGTCTCTGACTCTGCTCAACATCGTGTTTCACCTCCCAGTGAACATGAAACAGCTGACTTTATGATTGTATCAGGTTTTCCTTGTTACTGCGTTGTTCTTCTCTTCCCTATGCCCTATGCTCTCTCTTGTGAAACCAATTTTTATTTATTTTGTTATTTGCTTATCAAAATGTTGTAATAATAACTAATACAATACATAAAATCTACATGTTCCCATTTTGAGGTATGAAATGATTCTCTGCTCACATCCATAAAATCAAGTTAAAATATTTGCTAAATATTAATTGTAGTTGAAGTCACTCTTTTAGAGAAATTCAATAAAGTAAAATGCAATACATAAAAACAATGATTATGTTATAAATTGCAAATTGATTAAAATTAACTCACCAGCTTATTTTGGCATCAAAGTTTGGACTTGGAGCGTTCCGAATTGTAATGGATGAATTTAGTAAAAGCACTTTATTACTGAAGTAACATTATTCTACTTTTATACAATTTTATTCCAGTGTCACCTCTGAGTCTAGTGACAACCAAAGGGACATCCTTATTGGTTATCACTTGACCCCAAGAATTAAAGAAACGTTAATTACACGATAATTAAATTACGTGGCACGAAATTGTCCTATACAAGTCATGAGTGACCAACTTAAACCTTAAACAAAGGCACTATAAGGAGAATGAAGAGAGGACCACGAAAAGGGTGCATTTGCATTAGCAAACGTTTGTTTATTTGTATCATTAGATGAGATACAGCTGAAATCTTGTCTTAGTCTAGTGTCTGGCTGGGTCCTTGTCCTACCCTACCTTCCTTTCACAAGACAAACGACAAAGTTCTGCGTAGTAGAAAAGAAAGAAAGAAGCGTACCCTTATCTTTGATGCACACATACATACAAACACACACACTTCCGTCCCAGACTAAAAACTTCTACGATGTTCACGACCAGGATAATGACATGACCATTATCTGTCAATTAAAGTATGATTAAAAAGTAGTCTTTGTAAATCCTATGTCCGTTCTAATCAATGACACTAAAAAACTAATTTAGAAGATAACTATTTTATTGTGTCCCACAAGAGTCCTTCCCTTCCTCTTTCTCAGATTTAGACTCTCTGCTCTCTGCTTCTTGTGCTTTAGACTCTATCACACGTTTGCAACAACTGGGACCAAAGACCACTACTGCTGACTTGGCTCAACCAAAGTATAAGTGGGGCCAACCAATATAACATTATCATCTTATATAAACACAACACAGGATTATAGCTCTGCTCGACACTGACTACATCACATCAAAATCACTCTTCTTTTCTGTTGTTGTTGTCAAGCAAAGTAAAGTAGTATTGTACGAGAGGAGAGGAGGCGAAAGGCGAACAACTCACAAATTGGAATTGGCCTTCTTTCTTTATAAATACACGAGCGATCTCACTTTACTCACTCTAGCTCTGCTGACTCCCTGGCTGAGAGAATACGAGGATATTCATGATCATGATGATGACGATGGTATATGTGAACGTGAAGAGAACAAAAAAAATCAACTTACTAGGTATATTACACACAAGTTTTATAACAAAAGTAGCAATAAGCCAGAAGAGTTGTTGCTGGCTGCTGCTGCAACTCACCTAGCTAAAACTACTTTATGTATAAGGTTAACATTTAGGGATATGACGCTATATGAAATTTTATATCTATAAACTATAAAGGCTGTAAAAGTAGAGGGTGGCCAAGATAGACACACACAAACGTAACGTAACATAAGATAGGATAGGTATTATACAAAGAAAAAAGAGTCTCTCACATGATGAAAAGAGAAGAAGAGCGATCATCTGTTGGGGTACAAAACTTAACCAACTTCGTTATTATAGGTAGTTATTCCCTGACAGGGCAAAAATGGTTTCATATGGGACATGGAAATGGTATGGAATAAGAAGAATGAAAGCGCGTTCAATGGATGCATTGCATACATATTTATGACTATACTGACTTACTTTATAATTATAATGTTACGCAGTAAAATTTCATGTGTACATACATATTTACGTACTACGTACATAAGAAGAAACATAAGAAAGCTGCATTAACTATGTTAACTAACGGAGGAAGGGATAAAATGTAGCTTCACGGCTTCAGTCAGTGGCTTTTATAGGATTACTCACGGAGTTAAATTGCTAGTTTAGGATGATGCTTTATATAAGCAAAGCAGCTCAGTTTCAGCTTTTCTTGTTCTGTATTTTCTATTTTCTTATTTACTGAGTTCCAAAGGATCTCAAGATCTCATGTTTCACGCAGAAGACCTAAGACAAATACCGAAAAAAATAAGAAAAACGTAAATTACATACAAAAGTTTCAGCTTTTTACTTTTTTTTTGTAATTTGGGATTGGCTTTTGGGACTTTTTCCCCGAATCCACTTTTTTTTGGAATTATCCTATTATTATCGTCAAGATGAAATGAACTGTAAAAAATGTTTGCTGGCAGATGGGAGCTTGGAACATTGTAAAGGGCCGAAATGTTTGTTTGGTGAAAATGTTGGGGGAACTTGAGACAGAAGCTGTAAAAGAGAAGATTCGCTTCAAATTACGCCTTTGATCTTCACTCTCCAGTTTACCTGGTTTGCTTCACCTATTTTTGTCTAGCAAATGAAGAAAGAGATAAAATGAATAGATTGTGTTGTAATTTGAAGAGCTGGAAAACAATGACCATTGCCATTACTATTGTTCTTGAGAATCATCACAAATCCACGCAAAGAAGTAAAATATCTTTATACAACAGCATAGCTTTAAACCAAATTCAGTCATATTTCTTAGTCTAAGCCAAAGCCATTGATCACCTCATCATCACCCTCATGACGACTTCGTTATTCTCCTCATCTCATCTGCCTCTGGCTACGTGTTCGTTGTCAGTCGGTCTCACATCCTTCTTACGGTTAAACTACGAGTTGCCTTTTCTCAGTCTCAAAGGAGAGTTTTGCATTTGGTTATTGTTATTGTCCTTTCTTTCTTCACAATGCAAATGTTGCAAATGCAGGTCCTATATACTCTCAACTCAGCACTTTAGCTTATAGCATCACATACTTACACTACACCACAGCATCTGTTACACAATTGCGGAAAAATTGTCACAATCGCAATCGCAATATCATAAACACAAGTTGAGTGAAAAATGGAGCAAGAGCTCTATCTGAGAGATATCTCATAATCTCATTTGAGGCATGTTTATGTGACTTTTGAGTCACCTTCATGCATGCCACATTTCTCTTCAATAATTTATATCGTGTCGAAGTTGAAATTACAAGAGTCATGGCGTAAGTCAAGTGAAATCAATGAGAAAGGTTAACAGTATAAATGCAACAGATGCTAACTTTTAGATTATTAAGAGAGAGGAAAATGTTATGAAAATGAAATGAAAGTGTTGGAAAGCGAAACATTTCTCCAAAGAATTCACTGTTGACAATAGTGCACGGAGAAAGGAAATTGAAGCTTGTGAAAACTATATTAATGTAATTATCAAGAATTGTGCTTGGAAAGAAGCCGGAGTTCACCATGAATCTCGGTGGTACGATCCGAGTGAACAAGTGTGGCCTGTTCTTTATCGGAGCTATCGGCTTCCTCATCATATTCTACGCTTACGGAAGCGGAAGTGGGGGAAGCCCTGCCAGCTCCAGTTCCTTGTCAGGCTCCGCGGTCCTGGCGTCTTCCTCGGGAAAGCAGACCTCTCCCGCGGATAAGGTTAGCCTCAAGGAGCTGCTGAGTGCCGCGATTGACGCCGCGGTGCGAGGTGGTGTTCAGGTTGTTGAGGTTCGAAAGTCTTCTGCGACACTGGAAGAAACTATTAAAGGTAAATGGTAAAATACAGTGATTAATCAAATTATAATTGAACAACGTTAAAGTATACAATGGAAAATGTGTCCATAGGTAAAACAAAGGAAGGTGTGAAGGACAGCGCAACCGGTATGTAAATAAATTTTGTTCACATATTCTACTCAAATACATAATCACAGTGAAATGACTACCTGATACCAAACGTCTGTTTGTCTCCTCTTTCTTTCAGATGGTGATTTCCGATCTCATCGTGTAATGTACTATAGTTTAAGGAAAACGTTTCCGCTAGTGAAAGTGATATCCGAGGAGCATGACCCGAGTTCGGACTTTGGTGATGTCCCATTCGCATCGACTAAGAACGAGGAGGTGGAGCAGTTCATGAAGGAAGATGAACTTGTCAATGCAGATGATATCACTGTCTGGATTGATCCCTTAGATGCCACGAAAGGTAAAGCACTAAAATCTCATACATTACTTACTTTATTAATGTAATATATTCAACGTAGTGCGTTTGTCGTATGTACAAACATGCGTTCATTTCATAATTTTTAAAATAATAACAATGTCATAAAATCTAAAACGAATTATTTTTGTTTGTTAAGAATACACAGAAAATCTCCTTCAATATGTCACGACGATGATAGGAGTAGCGCTGAAGGGGAAGCCAATCCTCGGTAAATGCTTTTATTGATTCAAATATAGCAAGAACTCGCTTAATATTAATTTAGTGGCTCTCGCCGACTTTCCCCAAGGGGTCCATTTTTCATTTACATGTTGTATTTCATTACAGGCGTGATTCACCGTCCGTTCCAAGATGAAACCTACTGGGCTGTTGTTGAGCACGGCCATTCATCGAATTTGAAAATTAGTGGTAGTTCAAGTGATAGTGGAAAGCCTGCCCACAGTAATCAAGTGACTGACGCGTCCCCATTTCGCATCATTGTTTCCCGATCTCATAAAGGCGACGTCAAAGATAAGACTTCTGCCGTCCTCGGCCCGAAAGTTTCCACGGAACTTATCGAAGCGGCAGGAGCGGGTTATAAGGTGCTTGAAGTGGTCAAGGGAAATGCCGACGTCTATGTGCATGTGACAGCTATTAAAAAATGGGATTTGTGTGCTGGTAATGCAATATTGGCCGCGCTGGGTGGAAAAATGACTACGGTCAATGGAGAATTCATAGATTATTCAGGACACACAGAGCCACTAAACGGCAAAGGAATTTTGGCTTATCTTCATGAGACAGATCTAGTCGCTAAACTAAGAAACATGCAGATCCCTGAGTAAATCGTTAATCTGCTAAGAACAATGTCAAAAGTTATCTTTAATCTTTTTGAGTGTTTCGGTATACAGTATATAAGCATGGACACTTCATTTGTGTTTACTGTTTAGAAATGTAATAACTGTAAAAAAAATCGTGTTGGTGAAGCAGAAACTCAGGAAATCTTGAGCATTATTCGAACCGGAAACGCAGGGCTTTGCCAATATTATTATCGTACTTGTAAGTTGTGTAACTTGTACCATAACAGTTTGTTGATCTTGTTGTTGATTTTAAATTTAAACTATATAGTCACTTTATATAAAATTGTAAGGTACAATCTAAATTAAATAGATAGAACATATTATTCTAGGATTTAATAGGAGATTTTTTATATTGAAATGATAAAACGGTCACCTCTGATAATAATTATGAAGTCTGAATGATTAATGAGTTTCATGAACCGTATAAATAACCTGAACTACTGACCTACTTCATTCGAAAATAAATCAAACGGGAGGAATCCAGAACAAATTCCTTTCATCATGCGGAAAAATGTTCATTTAATTTACCCTTTTAGTAATTTCTCCGTCTCGGTCCTGCAAACTACTAGCAATTACTTCAAGTATTACAAAAAGGGTTTACTGACATTAATGCTGCGTTTAAAAATACTTTTTTTCTGTTATATAATGTTTTGTGTACTACTTATTTTTTTAGAAATTGTTTCTGTCATTGTCCTTTCTTTAATGAAATACGAAAATGTGTCGGTTTATTAATATTAATTGCCTTTAATTTAAATACAAATTATAGAAATGTATTACATATAACAAAAGAATAAGACTAAGAACTTTTTTGTGGTAGAATAACTTATCCTCATTAATTATGGAATATTTACCCTATAAAGATTGTTGCTTCAATCCATAAATGATCACCGGAATAAAAGTTGTATAACATTTACGAAACTAAACTGTTAAAATTAAAACCCTCTACTAAACTACTAAACCCTTTCTTTCACCTCTACACGTTCTGGTAAATCCGTCCTTAGCAGGTTTTGTAATAAGGTAACTTTTTCTTCAAGTGATTCCGAACTATCTGAATCCTTAATTGTTCCCTGGATTATTTGAAAGAATCTGTCCAAAGCCGTTAAATTGTGTCTGAAATGAAAATTTGAAGAAAAAGTGACACACATTGAATTGAATAGTTTGAAAATTACTAGCAGTATACATACGCAAAAATAAATAAACGTACATTTGGACAAGAACTGGTCCAAGTAATTCATCGGTGGCGAACAAATGGTGAATGTATGACCTCGTATGCTTTCTGCACGTATAGCATGAGCATTTCCCAGAAACGGATCGAAAGTCGTCAAAAAATCTAAAACAAATAATTTTTGTATGGTTTACAGATGAATTTTAAAACGAGGAAATTGATTTTTTTTTAAATAATTCATTGTCATAATTGATTACCGCTTATCCTTTAATGAAATTAAGGAGCTTATCCCTTCATTTTGTTCTGAAGGTGAGGAGCCATTTGACTTTGACTCTTCTAAAGAAATACTTGTGTTGGAAGTACTTCTTTCAGGTAACGTTTCATTGTTAGCATCAATTGGTTTGACTACAGACGATGAGCAAAGTGACGATAAAGCTGACTCGATTTCATCTAGGATGAACACGTCTCCGTCATCTGCCATTCTGGACACAACAGAAGTATCAAATATGTCTATTCCTCTGTTTATCATACTCACCATGTCAGGTAATTTAAACGGTCCCGGAGCAAACTTTGGAAGACTTTCAGGAAGCGTGTGTACAATTTTTTCTATAAGCTCCAAGTTGACTCCACGACAGATATCTAGTCTTTCTCTGTCCTTCCCTGTTTTCTCTTTTCCTGTAGACGATTTCGTTTTCTTACCGTTGTTAACATCCGTAACAATACGGTCCGTCAATCCCGCTATAACGACCCCATCGACTTGATGTTGTGATTCCATTAGCTTTGCTACCGTTTGCTTTGCCTGTTCTTCGTCAACACTGAACCAGGCTGCTTCCACTGTGACAAACGAGCCAGCTTGAAACCTATTTCCGGCGGAATTTTCCTTTTCATTGAGTGTGTGAACAGTATACTCTTCCGCCCGGTTGAGTGACTTTTTGAGCCGTTTCAGTCCACAATTCTCTGGTTGCACGTCGTAATCACTGATAATTTGACTCAGACTGGGTTGAAACGCTTTCACAGCCTTTGTATGTGCTTCAGGTGTTAACCCGGTTCGTCCATGTCGAGACCAAAGAGATATCCCAAATTTGTCATTGTGCCCAGATCGCAATCCTTGCAGTGGGTCATGAATGGAGAGGAACGTTGGGAGGTCGGCCAGACCAACAAACTTGCTGATTCCTTGCTGGAACTTTTCGATTGACACCTCAAACTTGTATGTAGAATCCAAAGATATTTGAACCGGCGGAAGCACGTTGCAGCCCTCCGCGACTCGAGAGTTTGTCGGGTATATGATATCAA
>VYYJ01001555.1:0-29334 GCA_021029165.1 Cyphoderus albinus | reverse complement strand
GCTATCTGAATATAGATGCACATACAAATCTACCTACTGCCGCAAATTTTGCAAATAAAAGAGAACGAGATACTGCAGCTGATGCTGCAGCAGCTGCTGCAAGAAATGAAGCGAAAGCAAAAAACTTTCACTCTTGCTCTTCGTGTTCCTTTATTCTGAACCATTGTGTGGAGTTTGTAACAAGTGTAATGAAATGCAGAGAGGCTATGGCAAAAAGCAAAGCGTGGAGCAAGTAACTTATGTAACTGACGAGAAGTTGGCTGAAAAGGACAATGTGAAACATTAGCAACTAAACGATGCGAAGACATGCACTGCACTTAAGTACATACGTAATACCACTAATACACGGTATGGTAAAAGTCGAGAGCTAGAACAAAAAAGAGAAGAGACGAGGATTTTTTTTGCAGTTGGCAAGCCTAATATTTCAATGAAATGGGGACCAGACCATCACTAGGGAACGGGCGGCTGGAAAATTCAGGGCACTCTGATTCTCTGACGTAAAACGTTTTCGAAACTTGGTCGTGGCTGTGTATCCAGCAGCACTTTCCTCGCTCTCGCTTTCACCCTCCTGAGCAGCAGCGTAAATGCCTGCTCGTCTTCTTTCATTCACAAATATTGATCCCGAGAAACGGTATGGGCAACAAAGTTGACTACTACGACGATCGCTATGATTATATAAGCACAGCTTTTCCCTATGAACTACTATCACTAACCTCGGAAACTGGAGAATGTAGTTGACTGCACTAATGCGACTTACTAGCGCTTCCTATACTGCACTTGATATGGATTTTTATGCAGCCTGCTTCATTCCGCTGCTCTTGCACTACACTCAATAGGAGCGGAGCATCGGCAACGGCAATGTCGGTGCAGCTCTTCCATCTCACTCTGCTCGGAGAGAAAGTTAGTTAATACATGACACACGTTTATTACATTTTCCGTCGACTGAGAAGCGTGAACGTACTCCGGATTGGAATGTAAGTTAAGTAGTTCCGATTTCACCACTGCACAACATAAAAAAATTCTCTGGAAATGAAAAAGGATGCTACAGAGTACTATGATGCAGAGGGACATGAAACCCCTCTGACATAGTTTTCAGTTGCATTTCGCGTTTCCCTCTTGTCTCTCTCTTTCATATGCGAAAGTAGTGGGAAAAAGTTGGCTCTCAGCATTGTCCAATTTATGTCTACGTATGTCTGGACATGTTTCATCAAGTGGGGGAGGCAAGGAGAAAGCGACGTACTGATGCTGATGCTGATGTCCTCTGCTCGCTCCATGTGCATCTGGCGCTGTTGTGTGCGATGCAAGTGGTGACAGTGAAACTAAGTGGAAGAATGAGGAACGAGTCAACGAAACTCAAGTCAAATGAAATAAAGTAAAATCAAACAAAATAAAATAAAGAAGGATTTGAGGCTGGCGTGGCAGATGCGAGCCTGGAGCAAACTCGCTAATCATTTTCGCAGACGAACTTTCCTTTCTCTGTGGAAAATGCACTGCCGGATGCGAGTAAGTTTTTTGCGTTAATTTCAAACGTAGTAAAAAGAAAAGTGTGGGGGAGTGTTTCATAAAATAAGACGTGAGTTGAAAGTTCTGTAATGTTATGCTTTCATAAGTCGTCTCTGCTCGACTTAAATGAAAGGAAAGGAAACAAAAGGATGGATGACAAGGGCACAGCGAAGATGCTTTTGTTGCCAGTTTAAAGGAATAAAGAAGAGAGGTTGGCATTAGTTTTGTCTGTCGGAGCAAGTTGGAAAGAAGAGAGGAAAGCTGCAGACAACACTTTTTGGCCATAATAAGCCCTTGATTATTCTGCTAAAAGATTGCATAAATTGTCTCGTCTAGCAGAAGGAAATGCCACGAACTAAGAAAATTGCAGATAAAATGCCAAAGTTGAAGAGAAAATTGTGAGTAAAAATGAATGAAGTTGACTTTTATCGCTCTTTTTATTTTCTCTTTTCAGTAGCATCATTGACAATGAAATGAATGAATGAGTGAGAGTCACTGAGCAACTCCACTCAAGTTTGGAGGGGGAGGGAGGTCGAATGAAAGCAAGAATGGAGCAATGCTCTCGCTCCCGCTCTCGTCCTTCTCTTTGTAAATATTTTGCATTACTTCCCAAAACTGTCTGAGTGACAACTGAATATTTTCTGTGTAGGCAAATTCATTAAACTAATGACGATGATAAAATTCGCAGTGAGCTTGAGTTTTCAGAGAGGCGGGCTGACCGCTCCAATAAAGTAAACGAACCAACACACGAGCTAGCAAATCAATATTGTATAAGAGAACGACTGTTCAACAGTTTTCTTTTCAGAAAAAAACTTTTCTTCGGCTGTGGCATTTTCACCACTTCATTCATTAGTATCACCTCCTCGAGATGTTGACTTTGGTGGCATGCATGAAGCACTAAACTCCCCCGCAATGGAAAAGTAATAGGAAAATGACTATTTTTTTATTATTTGTACACTGTACTAACAAGCCAGTTTATGACTTTTTGAAATTTGATTGTATGGGAAAATATGCCCTTGGCTCACGCTGTGCCCGTTTGTGTTACCAGAGCAGACGACCATATTTTATCTTTCTCGCGCACGCTATCGGCAACATAATTTGATTGTTGCTTTGCTATTTACCATTTCGGATAGTATTCATCTGGGAAGTTGAAGAAAGGTAGTGGGCAGCAGTCTATAAGCTGGTACCTCTCTCAAGGAAAATAATCAACAAGGAAAAGAATAGAAAGTCCTTCTAGCTTTCTACGAAGAATGTCTCGGACTGTAATTGAAAGTTCACACGAAAAGTTTTGAGTCATAACAACATGCCTTTTCAATTAGAACAAGATCGTTATCTGTTATTCGCAGAAGGGAATGAGATGAGATATTGCATTACTCCAAACTCTTATTCATCTGCGCTACATAATACATCAAGTATTTATATATTGCACACTATGTCCTTTATTAGTGGAAGGAAAGAAAAAGAGAAAGTGAATATGGGGAGTCAACGCAACAATAATAATCCAAAATGTTTGGTTACCATCATAATTTGTTTTTGGATTATCATCGTTGCCCTGGCTCCCATATAATATTTCAAGAATCTGGCAGAATGTTATGGTCCCGGGCCAGAGAATGCGAAATGTAGCATGGGTCAGTGTTCCAGAACTTTGTTTGGAGGACAAATGAGCATGAACATGATCGATAGACATCATGGTCTATGGACTGCGTCCCAGTCTTATTAAACCGTATCACTTACACTATCATGTAACTTAACTTCGCAGTCTGCTCACTAATGACATTGACGGAGGTCGTACAACAATCCACAGTACCTACTCAATGTACGCGCCTGACTTCCCGTTCCACTGAAATAACAAAACAAGGGGGAAACGATGGGTGAAAATTAAGACAAAAAATTGGCAAGAGAAAATTACGACCCTTTGTTATTTTGTTTCTTCTTAGGCAAGCCGATTTCATGTGGATGATCACACACGCACCACCTACCGCTTTCACTGGTACCACCGCCTTTCCCAGTTAACTATCGCTCTTCTCAGCAGTTCTTTAACTAGTTCTCAAAACGAGAGATGGAGCGTGGCTGCTACTTTATTTACATCATCCACTCTGAGCAGTACTACAATTGTACAATTTCTCCTTGATTTGCTAAAAACCAAACCCAGAGAAATAAAATCTTTCCTGAAATACTTATTAAACGATAACTTGAAATTATTCAAGTGATAAAATGTGTTTATTTAGAGGGTCGGGGTCAGGGTCACATACAACCAGCATAATGAAAAATTACAAGCCATGTTTGCGGCTGATCCATAAAATATTACTCAAACTATTATGAAATGTCTTTAAGTGACAAAAATAATCACAGTTTTTATTTTCATCACAAGTTTTATTTCGGCATTTCAAACACCTTCATTAGAGTTTTACAGGAAGGAGTGTAAATTACAAAAACAATATAAAGAAAAAACAAAGATATTTTTGTTACATTTCTTAAAAACATTAATAAGTAAAACAAACAGGATTAAGTAATTGAAATTACGTATTACGTTGATGTAGTAAACCAGCGGCTGGGAGTAAAGACAATCGTTACAAATTTTAAAAATAGAATTACAAGGTTAGTTAGTAGTAAACACTTCTTTACAACCAGTTTACAGAGAGACCATTACAAAATTCACGCGTTTCTTCAAAACGACCTTAGAAATTACGATGGAATTTTATTTCGTACAGGTCGTTTCAACAAACTACTCAAATTCGGGAATATCATCGAAACTGTAGCCAGGGATGCCCTTGTGGGCATAGTATGCGATGCGAACGTGATAAGCCCCCGGGATGAACATCAGAAAACCCATGATGACCATCGGCCAGACTCGATCTGCGTACTGAAATAAAACGAATTCAAGATTATTGTCAGTTACGTTTATTTATGACATGCGACTTAAAATTTAAGAAAGTCGTAAATTTTCACCTTTGCGTCTAAATGACCGGTCAAAATCATACATCCAAAAATGAGCAGCGACGATCCAAACAAGCACAAGAATGATGCCAGCATGATTGACCGGGTCGGCACGCGCGCGGGGGGTTTCTGAAACTACAATAAAAATCAATATTCAATAAAACACTCTATTCCAAATCGGGAAAGTCATAACATTTTATTTTATTGAGCACTTCAACAATGTTTGCTGTTAGGTAGTAAAAGCGAACTGTCAGAAATGACATTAATGGACAACCTGTGAATCTATGTATTCGTCATTGCTGGTTGATGGGTTATTGGTATTTAGAGGTCTGTAAATCAGGGTGCTCCCGTTATTGTTGATGAAACTGGTGGTGTTATTGTTTAGCGAGATGCTGCTCGAGCTTAACTGCTGGCTCAAATTTTGGGCGCTGATTGTTTTTCTACACGTTAACTTGATCTTGGTCATTCTTTTCGCCGAGATGTACGCACCAGAAATAAATGCGATTCATAGAGCTTACAAATACAATCACGACTCTCTTTACCTAAATTAGCTGATGAGGTCACACAATGTCACACAACTCAGTTATGGAAAGCCCGTTAAGAATTTCTAAGACAACTCATATTTCAGTTTCAGTAGTTTCCAATGTACTATGGGATAATTGTGTATTTTCTACATACTTTCCTTTCCATTTGTATACACACTATAAACTAAACCGTAAAAGGCGAGAGCTGACACCAATTAAATCGCCAATTTTTATTCGATTGTCAAAGAGATTACAATTACATTTCTGTCTCTACCCCTCTTGTCCTCACTCAGCTGCGCAAAATGGTTTTAATGCATTGTCATTGGAGCACACAAGTTGTGCCCAACGAAACACACAATGCCATCATATCATAATAAAAGCACGAGGGACTTACAGACAAAAACAAGCCATTCCCATCATTATTCTCATTCAATTCGCTTTTACTTGCTCACAAGCACACAAAAAAACATCATTAAAAATCTACATTTGCGATAAAATTCGTTAATGAATATAGAAAAGAAGATTAACCCCGCATAAAAGAGTTGCTAATTTCAAACAATTAAGTTTTCCATCATTTGGCCATTTTGACCTATACCATTTTGTCATCGCTTTAGCATAGCGCATATGACAAAGCATTTATCCATAATATCAAACTGAGCGAGGAAAAAGCACGATGGAGGCCGATGGATAGCGGCGATAAAACTTTTAGTAAATACATAAACATTTCCGTAGCTCTTTAAAGCCCCACTTTCAGGTTAAGCTATGGCATTAAACCTCCATTTCATGTCTCGTTCAAATGCTTTATTCTCCTGACGTTTCTCTCCGCTCTACATACAACTACCTGTGAAAAATAGCGACAATTTATCAACAATTAATCGTACGTTTACATGCAATCAAATAGAGTCTATGATATGATCATGATGTTGATGATAAGACCGATGAGTCATTTGCTACAGATTCTCCGTAAACTTTCCCTATTTGCGCAGCAGTTGCCACACTATTCCAATTCCAATCTAAGCTAAACATCCCAAATGTCATGAGCGTTCTCATTCTATTCTAGTCATTACTCTTATTGCCAAATTCATCCAAGAAATGAGCAATAGTTCATGTTCAGATTCCATCGACGATTCCAGCGTTTTTTATGTCAATTTTCCAATCTGTTTATGTTATGTACCGTACCTACACAATTTTGTTGCCACACTGCATGAAATGAGACGCATTATACGAAATGTCGACATGTCGTACAAAATCATTTCTGATTTATTAAAATCGTCCCACACATGATTAAATCTTCTTCTAGCAGGATGCTTAGATGCTTGTTGACTAATCGGTAGTATGCATTTTATTCTAATTTCCAGCAGCCCCATCACGTTCCAGTCATTCAAACGTTACGTACCAAGTACTTTGTAGATTAATGCAAATTCACGTTCACATTTTCTTCATACGTTTTTGTTGCCATGCTCAATTTTTTTCCTAGCTTCCTATCCTTTGTTTGCCGATCAATCATTCTTTATTTTTAAAAAGATTTCAGCTGCAGAGTAAACAAGAAAATTTTGCATATCACCCTTGAGCGAATAAATAATAGACTATACATGGGCCAATTACACCTTTTTCTCTTTTTGCCAAAGTTCAGATCAATTAAATTTCAACACATTTCAATGCATGCTCATCATTGAGGAGGAAAAAAAACTTTAGCCGAAAATTCGCCAAAATATCCTTTATAGTTTTATCCGATTTTTTTTTCACGATTACATAGCCAATTTTTATGCAATATTTTCCAGAGAAGAGTCTAAAGCTCTATTATTATGGCGTTAACGTAATTTACATTGACGTTGCGATAATCATCATAATTGAAAACTCTGTTCATTTCACGCAAATATAAACGAAATTGGATCCATTAACTTTGGTTGCATGTTTTATTGCGAAAAAGGCCGTTTACTCCGATTCATGCATAAAACAGACAGTCAATTTTCATTTTCTCATGACTATGATGAGAAAGTGTTTTTACTTCATCGAGTGCCTAAAAATTGGAGATTATGGGGTGCGATTGGACGAAGCTAAAAAACAAAATAATTACCAACTCTTCGTGCTAATGTACATAAACTTACACAAAGCTGGAGTGTTTTGTTTGACAATTTTCAGCCTTTGTGTTTGACAAGGAAAAAAAGCTCTAATTGTAAAAGCGTTGCAATCGTTTCTAAATCTACTTGAAGCATTTTTAAAGCGTCACTCAACAATTGTGTCAATACCCATTGAATATTCCAAAGCGCTGTTGCTAGGATCCATTTTATAACGACTCATTTGTTCTTCCAACTGACCGACCTGCGCTTTAGCCAGGGCCACCGGGCTTATTACTTCCAAATACTTTTAAAAACCTTGTGACAGAGTCATAGTGATAGTCATGCAATGCAATAATGCGATAATTTGGAAATAGTTGCGAGATGAACGAAACGAAGCATGAGTCACGATAGAGTGAGAAACCTATGAAGAACGCTTGCACCAGCAGCAGTGTGCAATTTCTTACATTTCCCTTTATAACTTTGTTTCCTTGCAGATATTTAAATGGCCACCCATTTTACTAGATATTTGCTGTTACATGAGATTTTTATACTGTACGCTCTCGTAACGTAACGAACGAACGTGACTGTGACTCGGAGGTCACCACAAGAATATTATGAAGGGTATACTTCAGTATGCCTACATATGTGAAGAAACAAAGTTAGATGACGAAGCGAAGGAACCAAATGCATGCCAAGAATTCTTTTCTTTATAACACCTTACCTACTTGCAAACTTCTTAACTTTGTTTCTCTATACTTAGGTAATCATATTAGAATCTTGGTATACACTTTATTTCCCATACACCACCTTTCCGTCTAATACATAGTTTCTGCATGATACAATAGGTAAAGAAGTGAGCGAGCCAGTTGTTAGGTTTCCTCGCTTCTGTCTGTCGGTCCACTTGGAAAATTCGGGAAACTCGTGGAATTCAGTGGAAGGAAGCAGAAACATTCATGAGCAACCTACACCTAGATTTATAGGGAACTCCAAATAAATTCAAACAATGGCTCTTAAAAATGTTACAAGCTGCTATGGCGGCTAAAAATACCTTTTCTTTAATCTCATGATAATCTAATTAAGGAATAATCAAAACGATTGACTTTTTTAAAGTCTGATTCAAACTCATACAACTTGTGTACACAAGTTTATACAGATCTGAAACTTTGTCGATCCTTATGGTTTTACGAGTCACAAATCCTGAGGGCTCATTCATGATAGTATACCAGCAAGCAAGATATTTAAGCGACTTGAATATAACGCCAGTCACGGCATACGAGTACGAGGCAGAACAATATTTTTTCACATTATTCGCAGTTTCGCAGCGAAAAAATGACGAAGAACTCTAGCTCTGGTAAGTTGCATGATGATTTTATGTGCCACGGTAGTTTACGTACACTGATCTCCTGTGGTCTCTCCTACAAACTTTGTAAACCTGCTCTGAAACCCCTCTTTCCTCAACAATGTACACACATGTAGTTCATTTCATCGACTACAATATACAATAATTCCTCGAACGTTTTTATCACTACGAACGAACTCTACACGAGCGAACGAGTGAGCCATATCCAAAGCGAAGCCCAAGCGATATTATGGATTGTAAATTGTATAGCCTTTACCAACAAACAGTGTTTACGAGAAATAAGGTAAAATGAGAATAATAATAATATGATACTAGGAATGAAACAAAACCTACCAACAAACTCAAATACTCACAACCTTCCATTTATCGGTGCTCGTGCACTCACGATCGAGTTCTCTTGCTTGCCACTTGCAATATTATTTGTTTGGGTAGTGAGCGAACACCATTTCAGTTGATTTTTATTGCATTTAATTTTATTATTAGCATCTTAGCCTTTTCCTCCTTCTTTCCTTCTTGTGAACGTGTAGCGTGGATAATACTAGCGAGTAAATAAAGAAAATAAATTTTGCAAATCCACACACAACCTGCGCTGTTATGATTAAAACATCAGACGATTCTGTATGCACTTAGACAAGATCATCATAACAATATCATTGTATACCTCCAACAACTCGACTTCTCCCCATTGTTGCAACAAATATTCATCAGCAAGAAATAATCTTTTATGGTAAGTAAAGTGTTTACTTTACGTAAAGCATTAAATTACTACTGTTACGTTAGTCACGTCTATTTAAAGGTATCAGAGAGAGACTCAGATCTAATGTCAGAGGGAAATCAATGTATAAATTTAGATCTCGTTATATGCGAACAATTCTAATAAAAATCTATTACTCACATACAACAACTGTGCATAAAAATAAATTCACAGTGATCAAAAGTAAGGAAAGTGTTACGAAATTTTTCACCAACAAAATAACAAAAGAGGTGATTGTTAGAAAGTTGTTTTTCATTCTGAGTCGATGTTGTAAACATTTCTCTCGGAACACAGACGATCTTTTAAAATCTGCCAGAGAAGAGACAGCTCTTTCTCCGAATGTTTTTGACAAACTTTCTCCTCTAAAAAATGTTATCCTCGTCTTTCCGAACTCTGTAAAAATCAACGGAAGTGATTTGTGAACGTGAAATAAAATCAAGACGTTCGTGCTCGCTCTCTGCTGTGTTATAGAGATCATCAAGTTTAATAAAGGAATTCCGATTTGTCCCATTGCCAAGAAAATAGGAAATTCATCGGGAATTATCTAGTTTGCTTTTCGATCCCAAAAAATTCTTAGTCAATTGAATGTGAACTTGACTGTAGAGAGAAAAAGGAAGTGAAGCTGAGTTCTTGTCGAAACTGAGAAATACTGCGAAAACAATTTTGCCATGTTGAAGTAAGCAATTTTTGCCTCGACTACTCAGCCATGCCACGTTTCATGTAGGTGCCATTAAAAAGAAACAAAATTAAAAAACATCCTAAAAATGATTAGTAAAGTAAAGTAAGCAACGCAACGTGCTTACACTCAAATTACAAGCATTACATAGCACATGTGTATTTAGTAATATAAACTTATACACGAGTTTATTTTTTTCTTACATAAGACTCAACATTCAAATCGCCGAATTTCTCTCGTTGCCTTTTCTTAATTCCGCATTTTATTTAGCAAATCACTCTAATTCCAATTCACCTCACATGCACAGTTCAATGAAGGTTAATAGGTATTTAAATTCAAACACATTTACTTAGCTCTGACTCATACGCTTGAACTACAATTACAAATATGTATTTAGCTAACATTTTTTCATAGGGTTACAGAGTATTTCCGAAATCATTGCATTCAATGTATCTTAATTGATTTCTTACGTAAATTCTTACTCTTTTGTCTAACCGACTTCTTATTGCATAAGTCTGACGCCTTTGTAAATAAGCTAAAATAGTTAAAAAGTTGCGTAACTCGATGCAGACTATAAAAATAAAATAATAAAATTTTCTTATATTGTGCAAGGTTGGAGTGATGAACGCAATCATCGGTCCTCAACTAAATCTGCCCACCTTTTTCAGGGCATCATAAATTTTACAATGGAATCGACGGAAGCCCACTAAAAATCTTCCAATGGCTAGTGACTGCTGGATTCGAGGGAGGCGTCACTAAGCCAGTGAAAGAAGAAGAGAAAATTATTGCTTGTTCGCCACGTAATCATGAGTGCTGCTACCGAAACATAATAATTAGTTAATTATCTCGAAATGCCACTAACTAAAGATAGTGCAAAGTGCAGTGGGTCAGTGTCAATTCCGCTGAGACATTTTTTACCGAGAAGACAATGAGGAAACCGAAACGCGGAGAGAGCTTCAGACACCGAACGTTAAAGTTTCAGTCATTTCAGTTCCGTTATTTCCTTTCATCAGCAAAATGCGTGAATTGGGTTGCCACTACAAAGGCATGTGCAATTTGTAGCGAATAATGGAGACAAATCGCGTCATCACAATATAAAACCGATACGATCCCAACAATTACAGCAAGCATAGTTAAATTCGATATCAGCAATCTTGTCAGTCATTACTCACCAAACAGTGCATTTACTACTAAAGGACTCCTGTTGTTTGATTAAACTCTAGGATTTTTTGTTTCAGCGGTAAGTCAAACTCGAACTTTCTCTTCATTAATATTTTCATATGACAATAATTAAGTATCAGTTTCATTTTTAATTGGAAAGAGAAAACTATGAAAGATTCCTCTGAGATTTTATGCTTCGTTAATTGGGACAGCCGCTTCATTTTCATCCCACTAAGAATAATTATGCTCGCCTTAATTATCTCGATGAAAGTTTAATTAGGTTATAATGATAACAGCTAGCCAAGCCAACCAACCGAAACCACCCAACTTTCGTAGTAGCCATCATTATCATAAAATATCATATTTCATCATCAGCATATTGTGAGGATGTGACGCATAAGACTAACAGTAGAACCATTCCCTAGTATTAAGTTCAAAATTTAACGGTTCAAGACTACACCAATTTCAAGTATTTGTTTTATTCCTTTCATTCGTTTCATTTGATTAAGCATGTTTGTTACTAACAGTTTGGAAAATAAAATTTCCTCCGACTAAATCCTCCTACAACATCATTCCAAGCACTTTGGTTTACTTACGAAAGAATGAAAGGAAAAAAATGTGATAAAAAATATTTTGCAAAAAATAACTGGCTATGATAAGCACCGTGCTCAAATTTCATATTTGCGCAAATAACATGCGAGCGAACTGAGATGGGCTTATCTGATACTGATTACCACGCAAATGCGTAAATCAACCTTTGTATCGAGTTGTCAGAAAAAAGGTCGTGAGAAGTCCGCCTGTGTTTTGAATTGAGCTCGAGCTTGAAGTTTTTAGTATGATTTGATGCCTGGATGACTCAACTAGTTCATTACATTAAATCTTGTACTGGAAGGCAGAGATTCGCTGTGTTCGTGTTTGTCGCTTAAATTGACTAGTTTTTGAGTCGTTAAGTGCAAAATGGGAAAATTATCAGTGAAAAGTTACCAACCCGGTTGTAGTTCTTCTCATCTTCTTGTCCAGTCTTCTTCTTATCATTGTCAGACACCTTTTTATTGTCTTCCTTGTTGAAGAGCTTTTTCGCTACGGACTGAGCAAAGTACATGCGTCGACGCATCCGCTCCAGAGGCGAAGGCTCCCTTAGCGGATGCCTCGGGTACGAAGGCTTGCACGCTTCCCAAAATTCCAAATCCAGCTCAGGATCGTAGTCCCTCTGCAAAAAATAAAGTCAAGAAAAAAATGTTGTTTTTGCTAACTGTTATTACAAACTATCTGACCTTTGGACTTATAAAGACATGCTGACCTTTGACTGGTGGCAGAAGTCAACACAAATATAAATTATTAAACGTGTTAAAGTAGTTAAATAAAATAAACAACGTACCTCTAGACGAATCATTGTGACTTGTTCCTGACGTTAGTGAATCCTGTGATCTAAACTAAAAATAAAAAAATCTGTCGATTTAACATATTTAGGCAAACAAAGTGTGAAGTTACTGTTCAGTAAGTACCTAAAAACACTAACTCATCGTCTTTTACTATGACACAGAATTGAATTAACACAGATAACCAGTTATTTATTTAATTAGATAAACATGCTAAAAAAGGCATTTGAATGGAATGGAAACTAGGCAAGGATCGTGGTAAGTCAAAAAGTAAATTTAATTTTTTACCTGCCTTGCCTGACACTAACTCTTTTAAACGTTCTTAAAGCAAAACAGCTACGTTTGTGTTGTTAACTAAGAAGACCACAATTTAACTGACTTAAAATTAGAACAATTATTTCCTTCATTAAAAGGAACACTGTTGATGAATTAAATTAGTTAATACTCCGATTTTCCTATTTAGTTTCCTGTATAACTTTGTCCTGTTGAGGTTAGATGATATAACTTCAAAATTAGATTAACTTGTTACAAGCAAGTTGATTGACTCAACTCAAGTAAAATGCTCTGATCTTTTCACTGTTCAGTGACTTTTATTGTTCTATTCTTTATCGAAATGGAACAATAAGTGAAAGGCGAGTGAAATTGCATTGTCTCACCTTTTATTTCTCGTGGTAGGTAAAAAGCGGCAGGGCACGTGTCACACAGCAGGTGTTGTACCAAAAAATATTGATATTGATATGACTACTGATATTTAACTGTCTAATTATGAGTCATCATTTAAAGACGGGTTTCTCTAGTGGACACCTTTTTTAATATTGATACACGAATATTGCTCATGACAACAACATCCGAAATGTTGACCCGGAGAAACTTTGAGCTCAGTAATGTTATTACAATACAAACAAATGGTTGCTCGGTACATCGCTATCAGCTAATCACAATTATGTTTATGTTTACTACTACTGCATTTAAAACACTTCCCGTTAAATGTTACAGGTTGCTATTGAACATGAGCACAATTACACGGTGGTATCAAATTCATCAATGTCACTCACTTCGGCTATTTTTAAGTATCAACCAAGCAAGCGATAGTCAGAGTAGGGCCAAAGTAAAGTGTTAATGCAGTGCAGTCCGAGTGCAGTGCCATTCGATTCGTGTTCATTTTTATCGCTTTCCTAGCTTGTAGCTCCTGCAGTCGATGAATGAATATGAAATGAATGACTTTTTGTACATTCATTGTACGCTCCATCTTCGTCTTTGTCTTTTCCATGCTTTTTGCAATATGATATGATGGCATTATTTTTGCTTGTCCATGCTAAACCGCATGAGTTGATTCAATAATTCATAAATGCGTTTGCGATTAATTATCTTTGATATGACATTTCGCTGCGTGGGATTTTAAACGATTGATTGTCATCCACGATAACGCAGCAGTGTCAACTCAATGTATTTTGAATTTAGATTAGATAATGCCAATTTTTTTCATGAAACTCTCCAGAGTAGACCATTCGTGGTTGACATTTTTACCAGGTCGCATCTCTTGAATGCATCCTTCTTGCGTTCTATCTTTTTTGTTGTACATTTGCCTGGAATGGGTGCACCTGCAACACCCATCACTTCTCGTATTGTCCATGAAAATAAAGATAACCTCGTCAATGATCATCTTTGGACGTTGGAGGACAATAGCATGTCTAGGTACTGTTAATTAATTCTGGATAACAGGAAAAATCATACGAAATCCACTTTCACAAAATAAAAATTGGAGAGCATAAACAGGAATGGATTAAGGGAAATGAACTTGTTTTACTTTACTTAAAATCATTATTAAAACTTGACTTTCGTTTTGATTATTAGACAAAAGCCGTTTCGGTTCAGTGCAAGACAACCGAAAGTACTTTTCCTTCCTCGGAAGCGTTACTCTTCTCAATGGCGAATTTTCTCCATGAACTCACTGACATGATTTGGAGCATGTGTTCCTCTAATTGTTCTGGACACGGCGATTGCCTCAACGGCACCTGTTTCTGCGAGGTAATCAACTCTTAAAATTAAGTCCTTAGACTTCCAAACTGCTTGAAATATGCTGAACTATAATTGCCTAACTTTGATTTTCCAACAGATCCAGTTTTCTGGCGTAGAATGCGGAGGTGTAAATATGAATTATCACATAGGATTAGCTTCAGTTTATCTTTTAGTCGCGTTTGTCTCATTATGTCAATTGACGATCGCTGTCGCGATGTCGTGCCGGCAAGTGAATAAGGGGAATTGGTTACGGGAGGCGTTGAATCCCACAACGCCCAAAGTGATATATGCAATAATTTTCCTCGCAGCTTCGATTAGAGCAGCGTATTTTGCCGTCTCGGTAAGTCAATATTTTTCAAATTGACACCTCTATTAAAAACTTGCAAAATGGAATTACATAACTAATATAATCCATAATCACGAAACATTTTCCACGTTACAGACAACAGTTGCGTCGGATTGGCTGCTGAGTCTTCTAAGTGCGTATTACCCACTCCTCCTCACAGGATCCTCCCTGATCGTCTGCTTCTGGGCAGAGGTAAAAATTGAATTAATTAATCATTATTGGCAAATGGCATATCTAGGTCCATGAATTTAATGACCATTATAAAAAAATTCTTCTCCAGGTTTTCCATCTTCGCAATGTGTGTTTTGAATCTCATCGGTTTCTCTCGAAATCGTTCCTCGGGTTCCTTGCTTTTAACGTAATCACATACTCAATTTTACTGGCGCAACTCTTACTCGTGTTAGCGAATAGGAACGAAACGGAGAAGGTGAGTGAACACTGAAGCCAGAGTGAAAGTCATTATTTAAACCATGAAATATGTAAAAATAAAAAATGGACATTCTGATCATGAATATGAGACGAGGCGAGCAGAGAAACATTGTAATAATTTATGTCAATTGCCTTTCCAGGGATACTACTTGAATGTCTTCAACGGATGTTATGCAGTTCTACTTTTTATCGTCGTCGTATTCTTCCTCATTTATGGCGTCGAGGTCTACTTTAAGGTTCGCATGGAAATTTTATTACTCTACTTTTTTTACATAACGCTGCTCGCCAGTTTGTCTTGACGAAGAACCTGAAAATTTAATTTGACCTTGAGCTGGGTGAGATTGCTGGGATGGTGTGCTTTCTTTTTCCTTCATATATAAATATTTATTTGACCAGTTTTATGACCAAAAGTGGGAGCTTGGAAGTTTGGAACACATTTTTAAGAGAGTTTTCTTTTTTGCAAAGCTTTACAATACGGTTGATTTATACTTTCGACCGGTCGTTTTTCTTGAGTAACTTTAACGTTATCTTTTGGACCCATGTACATAAAAACCCTGTAACGAGTGGCGGTTTTCCAACGGCTTGGTTTTTTATTAATCTCGAGTTTTTTGTGTGTTTTCGAATTGTGTGAATTTTGCAGATACGCGGTGGATTTTTGCTACTGAGTCCGAGCAGAACGCTTGGGTCATCAGCTAACAAAGCTGACACGATGGCTCTTGTTGGAGGACAACAGGCACGGCTCATTAAGATTATGCTGATTATTTTTATTTTCTTTTTAATTAAGTTATTGATTAGTTGGTTTCCCGATTTTGATTTTGGGGGCTTGCTTAATGTTTGATTTTGATTGCCACAATTATGCTGTCATAATTAAATTACAATAATCTGAGGTCGTTATAATTTTTCCTTCAAAACGCTTACAGGTTAATGATTCCAAACAGCCAGTTGATGTGTCGCAATTAAATCAGTCCCGGCTAGGGCTAATTTCTCAAGCGTTCATGTTGCTTGTCACCGTTTTGTTCATTCTGTCAGATATCACGGGAGAGTTTTGGAAAGACAAGTAAATTAGTCTATATCACATATTTAATCTTCCATTTCATTAAACCGCAATAAAGACGTAACTAATCGATAAATCGCTTTTTTAGAGTTCCTGTCGAGGGTCGCAATTACCATGACATAGTTTTTCGCGCTTTTGAAATTGGAGCAGCTTTATGGTTCCCGTGTTGTCTGTGGAATGTCAACCGACCCGATCAACTTTGGATTTTGAACCCCAAGAAAATTTTGAAATCGCCGACGAAGAATACTACAGATAATTCAGGTAATAAAGCCAAAACATGTTGCTAAAATATTCTCTGGGTAAAATTTTTATTTTCACATTTTTCTCATTGCCCCTTTGTCCACAGAAGAAAAATCGAATTTGTCAGACAACGTTGGTTGCTACTTTTGTTATGACCCCGAAAGAAAAGATGCTGGTCCGCTCATACAGCCCTGTGAATGTCGAGGCGACGTTTCCACTGTGCACCACGAATGTCTTCGAAGATGGCTGCTGCAGGTATTAATCCGGTGTTAATGCCAATAATTCTAACTAAATCAGGGATTGTAATGCTCTAATATCAAACATATTTTCTGTTACTGTTCAGCGTGCGGCGACAAATGGACCAGCGTGTTGCTCGGTGTGCAAGACTCCGTATAAGCTAGAACGCGAAAAGCCACTGTCATGGTCGGCATGTACTGAGGTTTCTGCTGCTCACTGGTTGCGATTTTCTCTCATGATTGCTGCTATTTCAGGAATCTTCATGTCAACTTGGGCGTTATGTCATATTTTACCATCCCCACCTTACCGAATACTCGTTGTTGTCTTTGGTATTATTGGCACTTACGTTATACTAAAGTAAGTCCGATTTCTCATTTTGACCCGCTTTTATTATCAAATTAGCTACGAATTGTCCAAACTAAATTGTTTTATTTTCTCCATGTAACAGGTTTCTTGGTCAGAATACGTTTTCCGCATATCAGCAAGCCAAAGTTTCGTCTGTGAAAATCATCTCAAGAACAACTGAATCCTTGATGCCAGAAACCAAAATTTAAGTCTCAATTTAGTCTTCTGTATTTAACGGAAAACCTGTACATTTTGTGATATGAAAAGTTTCAACAACTCAACGTTGAGTTTAACTTTTAGTTAGTTAGTCTATGATCAGCTTTAATTTAACTTCTAACAATGGTGGCAGAGAACCAGCTTTTTCTTCTTTGTGTAGTCAGATTATACTTGATAAGTCCACTGGTTCAGTGAGTATACATACACCAAGTAATTAACTATTAATGACACAATCTACCAAGCATCCAGCAGCACAACACAATATACGTATTTTAAATACTTCCATTAATTAATTATATATTTATCACAGCAAAGAATAATGTAATGTCACGTGACTTCTTATTATCTGTACATAATTAGGTTTACCTCGCAGCAAAAATTATTCTACTAATTATCTGCATATTTACGTACAGTATTGAATTCTTGTCGACGGTAGTATAGAAATTGACTAAGAAAGTTAATGACAGTTCGGACGTTAATGTGAAGTATTTAGTTAGCAGCAGTCCCCTATCGTACAATGTTATTAATAAAAGTCAAACAGAAACAGACATGTTTTTTGAAGAAAAAAACAGAAAATGAGTATCTATGCAAATCCAAAAGTACTATTTAATTGTTCAATAATGACTTGTCTGGCAATACATAACCTAGACATAATTTATTATGCAAATATCAAAATTTTTCGCAGTAACAAAAAAATGTCGCAATAATTTCTAAGTTCCTCTGAGTATGCTTGTACATACGAACGCAATATTATGCAAAAGTAATAAGTATTAATTTATGTGTTACTCTAGCTGATTTTGACTGTGCGTCAATTATATAAACGCACTGCACGAAAAATGGTATACTTTCGCGAGCGACGGAATTCTCAGTCTAAGGCTTGGGAAATTTGTGTAAAATGTGTATTTTAACGCTTCATATCATTAGCACTCACATGCTGTAGTGTTAGCTACATAGTAAGTATTTATAATAATTACCTTTTACATTACATAAAATTAAGTAAGATTTAATCTCGTCAGTCAACCAAAAAGTTTGCAGGAGCAATGCAAGAAAGAGAAAAAACTGTGCAGCACATAAAATACAACATATGACTATTATTTTATAGTAAATGTTACTTCGCCAACAAAATGATCTGTTTTATGTAGTTAAGTTTTGCTACAAAAATTTAAAAATTAAAGTATGAAGAGAAAGCATTTCCTGGTTGTAATAGATAGATGAGTGAGTAATGAATACATTGGCGTTTATGAAAAACCCGGTTGAAAGACTAGTTTCTGATGTTGTTTATGAGTATCATAAATTAACGAAAAATAAATTTTCAGAAAAATATTTACTTTCGCCTTCTTCATTTATTTTGCAATCCTGGCCTTCATCCATGGTAAGTATGCATAGTATAATGAACCAAAAATTAATTTATTCGCAGAAAATCGTTTTTTTTTTTGAGTTACGGGAATGTGATCACTTTCACTTTTATTATAGTTTCAATGTATTTTTTTCTGTAAACTAAAGGTACAAAGTTACGTAGGAAATAATGAGTATGTGCAGCAAGCGTTACAGTGAACACAAAAGATTGTTTCAATTTGGGTGTTGACAACCTCATATTTTGTAGAATTGAACAAATAATTTTCAAGAGAGATGTGATTTGCTGGAGACAGAATCGCAGACTGCGCTTGACATTGCGTGTGCGTTAATTATTAAAGTATATAAAGTGTTATCGCCTACACTCTAAACTAATTTATTTTAATCAAATCGAATCAAGTTGCCTTGTCGGCTTCGTTTTTTCTGACATTCCTGTAGCTTCCGACACCAAACTAAAGACCGCGGCGTGCTCCCACTTCTGAACTTGTACATTGTCCCTAAATCATAAAAAAATTGTTAAGCACAATCTAACAAGCATTATAAAACTAAAGCCACAAATATTTATATTTTTACCGGTATTAGGATCCGCTAAATGGAAAGAGTCTGGGTGGAGCGGGTCATCGCCCATTTGTACAAGCCAGCCAAGTACTGATTTCATTTTACAAGGCTCCATCTTAAAATCTGATCTGTCGGTTCTAATGACACAAACACAGATAAACCATTTAAAGAACATTGTAATTTTTTGTTGCAATTTTGATGTCCTTGATTATGCAACTTACCCCGTCAATGATTTGGAAGAGTAGTACAAAAGGACTGGCCCCCATAATTGAATCCAATATCGTTGCCAGGCCGCCATGGGCGGCTTCTTCCCATTCTTCAGAAGCGTCTTTCGTCTTAGGCAGCCTTCCAGAGTAATTTCTGCTCCACTGCTGTCGTCAATGGTGGACGGAAGATGTGCAATATTTAGGGTAACCTCGTCAATCTGGTCTTGCAGCGAATCATCGATGAGGTTGCGTATGCTCTCTGAACTCGACGACTCTGGCCCACTATTCGTTAATTTGGACCTAATAAAGTATCAATTGGGTTACATTAATTCAATATCCTGTCATTAAGTACTTTCAAAATGTGTCCATTATAAATTAGTAATTACCCGTTGCCCCAGCTGCTATTTTTCTTATGACCGGGAACAAATTTCTGTGGCGACTGACTTGAAGATGGTGGTTCTAACTGAAGAGACTTCTTAAAATTATCGTCCTCGACGAACTTGAGAAGCTCGTCAATGTAGCGGACAGAGAGGAGCTGCGACTTGAGAGGATTGTTCCTGGGTAAATGTGAGTAGTTTGACTCGGACTGGTAGGTGGTTAATATCCGGAAGATGTTGTTCGCAGCTGCACTTTCTCTCAAGCCACATGACGGATTTGCCATACTCAGATAAACCAGGTCAGTCAGATATACGCCTATGTAAGGGACACAGGGAAGTTTCAAGGAGTCCATTATCTCCCTCAGTTTGGCCCAATTGTCTTTGTCTGAAAAGATATCGGCAAATCTGTCGATCGCTTGTCTATCCTTCTTTGGCACAAAAGACCATGTTACTTCAAGCCTGCAATGTTAAGAGAAAATTTATAAGTTTCCAACTATATGAAAACAACAGGGAATTTATCTTATCCTAAATTTCCTTCTGTTAAAAGAATATTTTACCGGTAAATGGAGGCGCTTCGTAAGGCAGAAATCACTGCAAATAATGAATGCAGATTGTTCAAGTCATGGAGACGTTTACACACCCTCACAAAATACGAAATCACTTCCGCTCTCGACTTTGGACTTTCGTGGTTAAGGATCTCTTCGATTATCCAATAACTGACCTAGAATTGTTTCAATAAATGCAAGAATGGAGAAAATGGTTTAAAAATTTGAAATTGTTTGAAATTGAAATTTCTTAATGTAATGAAAATACCCTTACGTGATTAAAGCGACGTGTGTAAGCCACTACATTTGGAGCAACTTGATTCTTCTCCTTCTTAATCCATCCGATCCCGATTAGTTCTTCCAGGTCAATCTTGACGAACAAATCTTGGTCAATGAGGGTAAATTGAGCGGCGACTTCATCTGGGGGGATCCGCATTACCTCGAATACGTGGTTAATAGAATTGCGTCCGGACCGGGGCAAAGAGCTACAATTTATTAAAAAACATTAAAACACATGCCATCATTGTCATAATGCTAAACTAAATTCAGACGTGACAATGACAAATAAAACTCACTTCGTGCTAAAGATGCTTTTCGACATCCTTGGGCGGCTATTGTGTCGTGTGTCGAAACATGACATTTTCCTCAGTGTTTTGCTCTAGAGTTATAAAAAAGTAAATAAATTTTTGCAATTCGTGTTTCTTTCAGTATTTAATCAAATTTCGATATTTGCAACTCTAAACTCCATTGATATAAACCGGAAAATTATGAATGGCAAAAAATGTAAAGACTATAAAGTACCAAAATGAATAATTGGCATCTTCGAAATTATTAAGTACTTCAACAGAGCAAATTAACCATCACAGAGTAAAAGAAGAGAACTAAATTGGTAGGAGGTCAACTGACTACTGCGCTTCCTAACTGCACAATCCCATAGAAATATTTATTTTTTTCGCTTCTTCTGCCCAGGTTCTCAAATTGCCTTCTCTAAAGGACATAATAATCTTGGTACTGCGACGTCATTGTATTTCGATTACCATTGGCTTATCATTGGAAGGCGAAACGCAAATGTATTTTTAGCCCGGCATGAGACAACATGTTCCATCCATTCCATGGCTTTTTAAATAAATACATACATGATGCAAAATACGCCTTCATTTCATCTTCATTCACACACGCATCATATTTATATCATTGAAACAAGTTTCGAAGGAAGCGTCTAAGAGTTAAAGAACACAAGACTCTTGACTTACGTAATGACGAGTTGATTCCCGAGGAATTTCACAGTATCTCGCTGACGACGACATTTCCATAGATCACTTCGCCAACTGTTTATTTGTTTAGAGGTTATTAGAGAAAAGCCTACGCGATATTTCTAAATCTTAGCTTCAATTTTCCTTTATGCCTATAACGTTTCACTTGAACATTGTGAATAGTAGCAGCAGGTTCACACAGGAAATGTTTTCCGAGCACTAAAAGTTCGCGTTCTACAGTCAAATTTCGAAAGTACTGTTCAGATAGTGAACTGAACACAGCTGTTGATAATGAAGCGTCAATTAGTAAAATCACTGCATGAAGCTATTTATACAGCTTGACGTGCATCCAAATCCAAGAACGTCGTATCGGTTTCGCTCGTGCAATTTTTTTTCATGCAGACTACCGTCTCCAACTTCCGCTTGATTCTTCAACGTCTTGATTTTCTCCTTCCCACAGAAAAAAATCCTTGTGTGGATGTTTAGTTTAGATTTCAAAATTCAGTCTGTATACTGCTATCGGCAAGCCTTTACATACACATGTCTAAATGGAAATTTTTTCCAAATTCAGTATACGAACAGATTTTTTTATTTAAAGGCAAGGTGTTGAGTTAATGATGAGATTATTATTTTTTTGAAGTGGGACTTTGATGTAGAGCAGGAGAAGGAGTGAGTGTTGATAAATTGGAGACAGAACCGGAACGAGATGACTCCTTGACTATTACTTCACTCCAGCGTGTGTGGTAATGAGGTGAAAGTAATTTTTAAAGCTCGAGAAAATCGCGAAAAATGGTGATGATGTGTGGTTCACACAGCTTCTTATTGATCCTTGACATTCAGAAAGCTCCGACCTTAATAGAGTTGCACTATGATTTAATGCCTTTCGTTTCTCCCAAAACGGCAGATAGAGTGAGGCAGAGTGAGATTGGGTCGGTGTCGGCTTCCTCGACACAAGTCTGCTGGGAAGCAGAGAGGAAAATATTATTATGGAAAACAAGTTTAAAAATAAAAATGCTAGAGTTGACGTATGCAGTCCATCCACACTGCGCTCAAATTATACATTTATGGCATTTCAAGCTCTGACTCTTGCTCGTAGTAAGAATATTCGCATATTCGCATATTCCACCAGACCATCCACAAAAGTTAATATTAGACGCGAGTTGTTGCCATGAACCGGCATTAATAACAACAAAGAAAAAGATTACGATGGGGCTTCCTCAGATTATGCAATAATCATTTTAATAAAAACGGCAGAAAAGAAAGCTTAGAAAACCTTCATGTTTCTCTGACATGACATACCATGCAGAACGGATGGATACGTATTACATAATTACATAATGAAGTGAGATGCGAATCTGTCTCGAATGTCAGTCAGAATGATGTACTTTATTTATACTACATTCAACTTAATTAATTCTAAGCATATTAATAATTCTATGAAAAGGTAATAAAATGGCTTACCTTTTTTATCCTGGATATTTTTGGGCGAAGAGTAGAGAGCAAGGAATGAAGTCTTTGTCCAATTTACTGCTTGGTTTCAATTAATTGCCGAATTAGCGGTTTCTTGAATTTTTCCTTTTTAATCTACGAAATTGGTCGTTTTAAGTAATTGAAGCTTAGAATGTTGTCGTGTAGTAATACCGATTCGTTGCACTGCTACTTGAGTTTAGCTTTAGCTTAAAGACTCTTGCTAACTAATGACAAGACAAATTTTGGATTTTGCTTCTAATTATGTATAATACAATTATTTTAATTAGATAGTGTGATTCTTTTTGCCACAGAGAAATACTATTTTTTATGTGTTTTTAGCTCATAGGAAGACTAGCTGCATTAGTTAATATTTATTGCGAAATATTTTTTTGTGGCAGAATGAAGACTGATTTTTTATTACAAATTGCAAATTTTTTTTGGTGGAATTGAAACGAAGTTGAATTGCTTCTATTCTTCTATTGCAGCGACAAATTGCGGCTTCGAGAGAATCCCTAGTCTTGTAGAGGACAGTTTTTACTAACTTAATTATAATTATCTTATTAAAATTAACTAATCACAATACTAGTTGTTTTCTAAGGTACAAATTTCTAATTTTATTTACAATGATTAAATAACACTTACAGAGGTTAGACTTTTCATAAGAACAGAGCTTGGTAAAAGTTAAGTTTGTTTCGCGCGGTAATATCACAAACGTAGTTGTCTGAACAAACGAGTTAGCTCTATGTATCTACCTATCAAGAGACAGACTTTGTTAGAGAGGCTTTTAGTTGATTTCAACTTTCTTTTCGTACAAAAAATTGTTTTGTTGGACAAAATTGTTTGTTGCACAAGAGTAGGAAAATTGGTTGAAAATTGCTTACTTATTTTAGATATTGGTTAATTCTTAATTTTAGTACGTATAATACGTAGCAGAAATACTTACAACCTCGACCTCGGCTTTTCTCAGTCTACTTTTATATTATGCTTCGGTTATGTCTAGATGAAAGTTTTATTTCTCTTTTACGGCTGTATTGCATGTAACATAACGTAACGTACAGAGTAGTTAATAAGCCACTGTGCCCGTATTAAGACTAATTCATTTTTAAGACTTTTCTCCAAATGACAGTGAAAAAATGTGAGTAGACGTGTAGAAAAACTAGGATAAAAACAGCCTTTGGAGTCTTAGCTCTTTCTAACTAAGCTCGTCCTCTGGACAAAATTCTGCTTATAAAAAGTTATTTTTGCAGAGAGATAACAGCGATATTTAACAAGTTTGCTCTTGCTCACTTTATTACTCCGCACAGTGCAATTTTCTTTTCTAGTCTCTTTTCACTTTGTTATCCTAATTTGCTAATCCATTAAGTATCATTATCATTAAACGATATTTTTAGTTATTACTGTGCGGTTGCTTATCTACCTATTTTACTTTATTTATGGACAAGTTTTGTCATAGATGTTGACATGATGTGAAACTCAAAAAATTGGCTAGCAAAGACTATAAAAAATACTAAGCTACCTTTAAATAAACTATGCTATTTTGTGGCTAAATGATATAAATTAGCTACCACTAAAATATTACTGTAGTCATTGAGAGTGTTTCTGGAACACCATCCAGGAACCTTGAGTTAACTTTGGAGTAGTAATTGTAATCAACACGGAAAAATGTGTTTGTATGCAGTAGTCCAAGTCGAGTTGCATTACTTTACGGTCAATCTGCACACAACGACAACTATCGCTTCCTTTGTTGATGTGGCTTTACTTGAACATGAGTGGATTTACTATTAATGTGCAATGAAATTTAAAGTAGGTTGCTCCACTGCATGCAGAAGCCCAACTTCCTCTTTGGCCACATTCGATAGAAATTTACGCTAAATACTAGAATGTGACGACTGTTAGTACCGAACCTTAAAACTTAAAGGCTCTTAATCTTAATGATAAATAATAAAGTGAATCAATGGAAGAAAGTCTTTTTACTGTTGCACCCAACTACAAACTTGAAAGCTGCTTTTTGTTAATTCACGCAAAGTATTTTTTTACTTAAATTATTAACACCCAAATCACAACTTGTACTAAAATAAAGTCTTGAATAAAGTCTTTTGCTATGAATTGCTCAGAAGGGAAAAACCCACAAGACGGTGTCAACTAACAGCAGACTTGTCTCGAGCCTGCAACATTGTTCGGAAACGTTATGTAAGGTAGGGTGAAATCGGAAACGTGAACCGTGTGAGTATTGTTGGAGAAGCGAGGAGAGCGAATGACAGGATACATCTGCTTTCTTGATAATCAGAAGGTATTTTATTGAGAACGTTCACTTAGTTATTCTCACAATTTCTCTCCTATCATTATTAGACATAACTAACAACATTCCGAATCCCGACTTCACCGATCGATCCGATCGATCCTCTACACCTACTTCTTTCAACACAACCTCTTCTCCATACTGAGCACACAGTGAAACAGGCTGAGAGATGGGAGAGAAAATAGGAGAGAGAAACTATTTTTTTTCTACTATAGACTATAAGTAATAATAATAGCTTTCCACTATACTAGCACATGAGTAGTCAAACTGAAACTCCGCGTGTGTGTCACCCACCACTAAATATTCATCTCGCTTTTCCTTCCTGTATCGGCTATCCAATATTAGTCTCCACAACATCAACATCCACATCCACCTCGAGCTCGCTTAATCCACCTACATTCAAATTACTTTTTTTCTATATTCGTTTATTAGGCTAGGAGACTCTGATTCCGATTCTATGAAGTTGTTAGTAGAGTACTCGGCAACGGCAACGTAGCTGTAGGTAGGTAAAATTAGATTTCCGACTTGTTTCTCCTTTCTTCTTGGAAGCGAGACGAGCGAGTGACTCCTTTCTTGGAAAAACTGTGGGAAGCGATGTACTGAACTAGTAGAAAACTGGAGCTGGTCTTGGTCAGTAGCTTAGCTACATACCTGTTTTATCCAAATAGTAGCTCGTTGGAGAGATCGAATAAAAGAGAGGAGTTGCCAATCAGTCTAATTATATTACTATAATTAATGTTTAGTAGTGGCTGATGATGGGCGACGAGGTAGTAAAGTTGTCTAGATATAAAGGGAATTATAAATTTGCGTCTCTTCGTCTCTCCTATTTTTCCAAGTAGCCGTAAAAGGATCACGAATGCAATTTTCTAAGCTCAATTAACCGAACAAAAGGAACACTTAAATTCATAATAGCGATCCATAAAATACGATTAAGGTGGATTTAGTGTTGCATACAGAAAGGGATTTCTTCATTTGGAGACATTTTTATCTCACTATTTAATTCATAGAGTGGAGCAAGTTTATTGATATCGTATCATCACGTGAACACTCCCGTTGCACTTTTACAATCCTCCTCTTTAAATTGCGCACAAGTCACAAGTATTAAAATGAAATAAAGACGGGATGGCAATAACGAAGAGTGTTGTGTGCCAATTGCCAATAAAAATTATTTTCGTTTCTTCTTGTGACTGCTGGTGTCACGGTCACGTGCTTGACTTTACTTGACCAAGCTTTTCCTTGGCAGAGCTGAAGCTGGAACTAAGATTAAGATTCGTTGCTTTGAGTAGACTCCTTCTTAGATATTTCTTGAGAAACAGTTATCCTTCCTTATCGCTCAGTCTTCTTCTCCGCAATAAAGTATAAAAGGAAAGGTTTGTCCGTATTTATTTAGAAATTCATAGGCGTCGATATGTCCATTTACATGGACATTACACGGCAATCGCACTGACTTAAACTGTGAAACGTCTTCTCCAGCTCCACTGATTTAGTTGTCCATGTTTCAAGCAGCACGTAGTTTGTCGAACTAGTCTTGTTTACTGTCGCCACCACCACTTTTTAACCATTCAACAAAGTTACTTTAGGTATTAAGAAAAGCCAGCGAGCTCTTAAGCTCTTTCATGTTAATAAAACTGCGCGTGTTTATTTCAGAGAAGTCAGTGACGGAGACGCATGTGGTCTCGTTCGTAAATTCACACACTTGTAATTTAGCAACTCGAAATTGTAAGCAGTAGCAGTGGGATGTGATCAATGAATTGTGGCTCGCTTTGGCTTTTTTGTTCGTGTTTCACCTCTCTCAGTCAGAGTTCATTTCACAGTCGAATAGTTTAGTGCACTTTTCCGCCTGCACCATTAAAGAATCAGCATAATAATCATGATGTGATAGTGATGATGATGTGAGTCATTGTTCCTGTAACATTTAACGGCAGTCTGCAACAACCAACCTTCGTCACGATTACGATGACGAACACTTTGACTGCACGAAATAAGACAGAGCTCTTTTGCTTGCTGTGTATAGTTTTATTTCAAAGATTATCTTTTCTGTCACGACGACAGCCTTTTTAAAAGAAAAATTGCCGTAGATGCTAATAATAATACACAATCACTCTTGTTTTACTCTTACTTAACGAGATAAAACTCCTCATTCACTATTATTATAAAATAGATTAGAGCAAAAAAACGGCTTCCGGTCGTTTTTTCTTCTGATAACTAAATAAATCGAGTTTTTAAGACGCTTTTATTTGTCAATCAATTTTTTTCTTTTGCTTTCCTCTCTTTGAGATTTAATCAAGCTTAAGCTTCTATCAAGAAATGTTTTTCTGCGAAATTGTATTTTTAGCGTAATGACAAGTTGAAAGGGAGCTAAGTAAATATGTAAAATAGCAATTTTATTTTTGTTGAGCTGTCAAATTTAGTTCTCACTGAACTCAGTCGAAAAATGCTTCCACTGCACAAGCCACGGCCACACTACTGCCAATTCCTTTGCGGAGCTCCGCTCAGGTCAAACTATTGTCCGCCAGGTCTTTAGACTTTTAACTTATTTCGCTGGAGGAGAGAAGAGCCACTTTTCAACTTCGTGTGAGAAAACTTGCATCATTAATTTTTTCGTACTTTTAAGACTTGCTTTTTTCTTTCTCTCCTCTCAACTCAATTCTCCTTCTCATCGTCCTGCGTCGTTGTTTTGTTTTTGTTTAAAAGGTATAAAAGCAGAATCACTACCTATTTTGCCATGGCATGGCAGTGGCTAAGGACAGGGTCTGGTCTCATCTAGCTTTTGTAGTAGTGATTCAGGTCTCGTCTCCACACTCTCTCACCCTCTCGTTTAATAAATGATGGCTTATTATTACGCCAATTTACAAGGTGTAGGTGTATTACACACACATTTCTTCTCATGTTTGGAACTTTGGCCTGGGCTCACTCTCAATTTAATACGAGGCTGTATCATAATCATTATTTTTATTCTTATGATATGCACCAACTTCAAGCTCGTTTACAGCTTTTACAGCCACAAAAAGAGCATAGCAGAAAGACAGGAGCAGTGAGTTTATAGCGAGTGACCGACCACGATCACGATGATAAGGATGATGTTATTTGGTCAAATTGGTAAAGTTTAGTAGAAAGATCTATCTCTCTCCCCAGCGTCCTCTTGTCTTCTCCCGTACGCACAAAAAATGCCATGCGATAAAAATGCTGTGTAAAAGCTTTGCTGTGGCACTATTTAAGACCTTTTTAATAATATCCTGTGTGTCTTCTCTTTAAAAAAAATTGCTTTCGCTTTGCAATTGCAAATGTGAAACAGCAGCGTTTTTCCACATCATGATGATGAGCTTCTTTAGCTCACCCATCGCATCTCATCATCTATATCTGTATATTTTGAGAACAAGCACATGAAAAGCAAAAAGCCGTATAATTTCTAGTTAGTAGACTAGACGATTATTATATCTAAATAATAATAAAAGTAGGTATACAGCGGGCTTGGGTTTAGGTAGGGAGGGATAGTTTTATAAGCCTCAGTTTAAACCTACCCTACCTTCCATATTTACAATTACAATGTATGTAAGAAGACGTATCTTCTATTCTAACTTACACAGAAACAACTTTTGCGTGTTGGTAAAGAGAGTTTGAAGCTGAGCTTGGGCCGTTTCTGGCTTTTTGGACCGTGGAGAAACTTAATGAATGCATGACAGAATGGAGAGAGTGGCTGCAACTATGCAACTAAGTTACTATGAGAAATGAATTCATATTTATTCACTGTTCTGTCGATCCTTCTGCTGTTGCGTTCTTGCCTCTGACACTCTCTATTGTAATTTTTCCCCTGCTGTCCCTGTCCCTGCGTTTTATCATGTCGCTGGTTGAGTCTTTGTCCTCGTGCTCATGTTCAATATTTCTGATTGTGTTCCGTTGGCCGATCTGTCCGGACCGTCGACCCAGCTTAAGTACCACATATTCATGTAAAGGTCTGTACCCCGACCAGATTAAGAAGGATTTAAAATCAGAGGTTTCGAACTCTGTCCTTTTGGCCGACCCATTAAAATGT
>VYYJ01001554.1:0-29385 GCA_021029165.1 Cyphoderus albinus | reverse complement strand
AAAAATTGTAAGTAAACTGACTGATATTTAATAATGTTGCATTATCATATCACGTCATCGCCGTTGTTGTCCATACTTTTAGTTTACATTTCTAATTTACATAAACTAAACAATATCTGCAAACGTAGTATAACTTCGTGCCTTCACCATCACCAACCGCCAGTGTCACAGTCACAGTTAAGTGTGAGCTTGGCATCGGCATCGTCATCGTCATATGTATGTGTGTATATTTAACAGCGACACGCTGTCATTGTCGTCATCATCATCATTATTGGGAATTCCTTTCCCTTTTCTGGTCGTAAATTCGAGTCAAAAAGGTCAACCAAGTCAGGCTCAATACTTAAATAATATCAACATCAAGATCAACCTTAGAATTTTTTTCATCAACTTCGCAGAAGCATTTTATTCCATCGACATCGACTTGCTTGTATGACACAATTGGTTCACTGCCACGGTATACGTTACAACGACTCCGGCGAACTTTAAAAATAAAAAAAATAAAAAATTTTATTTTAAAAAATTATTTTTTAAATTTCTTTTTTAGATTTTAAGGTAATTTAATACCGCAATAACGAGACTGGGAGTGATCACGAAAAAATTGAGTCCTTTGAAACCCGTCGATTCTTTGCTGTACACCTGAGCCGTGAAAACGGCCAGCTTCACAGGATGTATGGGGGCCATTGGAGGATATGCGTCATTCTGGGTGTGGCTGGTACAAGACTCCTCTAACCATTCAGTAATTTGATGCGCCTTTTAGATAATTATATTTAAACATAAGACTTATTATAATTATTATAAATATTATGTAAGAATTTTAATTAATTAATTAATTAATTGTTTGCCTTTACCTTAGAATTGACGTCGGCTTGCAAGAGCAGCTCGATAATGGTCTTGAGGAAAAAGCAGACTGCGGCAATGTAATAGCTGCGAATCCGGAAATCGTTAAAAATGTGATTGGTCCAGAAGCACATGCACACGATGTTAAAACTCATCGACCAGAATGTCAACGAGGAGATGAACTCGTTCATCAGGTTTAGTAATTTTGTGGAATGTAGGTGGAGATCAATTACCTTAATTTTGCAAATATTTACATTTAATTTCATGCAATTGAACCATCGCTAAAAAAATTCTTTATTACGTATGTAAATACCTCAGGTAATTGTTTTCCACTCAACTGACCGCTCTTCGTGGTCCTGATTAATTTTGTCAAAGATGATCCACATTGTGAGAACAAGAAAGAAACTGAAAATTTGCGAGAAGTACCAGAAATTGGAAATGAGACCTTCCATCAGCACACCGGCCACGCCCATTGCTATGTGGAGGTCTTCAGAAACTGTGGAGAATTTTTATTCCATTAAATTAATTAAAGGTATTGAATTAAGGGGAAAATTGAATTGAAAAATTACTCGTGCTGTTCAGAGGTGTCCACATGCCAAGCGACAAGGTTCGACCGATTATGGTTTCATGGTGTCTGTACCAAGGTGTGTGCTTCGCGGTGAAAACGTATTGACGCCCGATGGAAAAAATGAAGATGACGGCCATTGTGCACCAGGCGATTGACCGAATCTAAAATAGAATTTTTTACAAAAATGTCCATGTCCAGTATTGTTATAGGGTAGTGTAAGTAGATACGTATTTATAAATTTATTTTATTTATTTTGACCGTTTTTCGTCTCGGAAGGCGGATCCCCAGAGCTCTAAACTTTTCCTGGAGAATCACCGATTGCCGGAAGAGTGAAAGCAAACCGCCGTCGCCCTTCCGGCGACCTCTGTTCTCGAAGCAGTGGTGGACAGCGATGATGCAGAGGATGAAGGCGACGTGCGCCCCCTTCTTCATCACGTTGATTAGACAGCACTGGCTGAGTGTGATGCGCTCCGTGAGAAAGGGGATGATCATCAGGAGAAAATAGCAGGTGTGGAGGAGTTTTAGAAAATGCTTTGAAAAATAACCGTCAATTAACGGTCACATAACGTCACATAGAATTTAGTATTTATGTTGGATTTACCTTCTGACGTTTGTGACTTATCAGAACGAATGGCGAGTTGAGTCCCCCGAAATGATTCGCGGGAGTGATGGAGTAAGAGAGAATGAAAAAGTATGTGTCTTCCTGCTTTCACTCCGATGTCGATCAGATCGTACAAGCGAAACTCTTCGGAAGTGTCTTCCTCGGAATTCACATGTAAAGCTTGCAATTGCTCTTTGTTCGTCATTTTTGCTCTATTTGAATTGAAACCGGAAATTTGCGAATTTTCTTTGCCTCAACTCTACCTCCACCAATTCAGTGGAACTCCGAAAATGAAGGTGCTTTGCTAGGAGGCAATTTTCATACTTTTTGGGCAAAGTAAAACATTATTATCTAAACTAACTCATTCATTAACTGAAAACATATCCACATCCACCCCACCCTTAGCCCACACAAAATTGAACATGCAATAGAATTCGCAATTTTTTTCGATCAGAATTAATTGAGATAAAGGAGGAAAAGTCAACAATAACGTCAATGCACCGTGAAAGGTACCACCTCTAGTAATCTAATCATCATTAAATACAATCAATTTTAGAGTGGTTAAATATGGACTCCGAAAAAAATTAGAAATCGCAATACCCATCATTTTCGATATTTTGCAATTATGCAATTCTTCGTGGTTATTACGTAAATAATGTATCAATTGTTTCAACAGGAGATATCCAGATATTTTCACATGATAGCAAAACATATTTGCCCAATCGTTGACGTTTTCAAGCGTTTTCATAGATTTTGTAATGTCGGACTTCATCTGGACTCCATCGAGGGTCACTTCACTTGAAAGAGTCGGAATGAGGTGCCGTTGTCCGTCCGGAATGATGCAATTTCTCTCATGAAGCTATCATCAATGCAATTATTATTCGATAGGGAAAAATAAAATAAAATAATCTGTCACTCACAAGAACACAATGAATTATCAACGTATTTAGACAAGGTAATCAGATCGGTCAATGTCAATGTTATCTTTTGAAATTAGCGTATATAAATATCGCATTCTGTAAATTCATTTTCATTCAGTGTAAACCATTGATCTGGGACAAACAAAGTTTTCAAAATCATCAAGTCATCCATTAACTAAATAGTCGTTTACCAAAATGTCGGCAAAAATTTTAGTCGCATTGGTCCTCTGCGGGTGCTTCGCAGTGATTCAGTCCGCTCCACAATGGAATTTAGATTTAGAAGGCAAAGATAATCTGAAAATTGAGAGGAATGGGCAGATCCTACAGCTAAAGTTTCTGGGAACGGCGGATGGGAGATCGTTCTTCTATGAGCGCGAGCAATCTATGGTAAGAGCATGCGAAAAGATTTTTATTTTACATATTTACTGACTTTCATTTAAATCCCTGTTTGATTCAATAAATTGATTGGATTTGAATACATTTTAGAATTGGACCGATGCAAAGACTTTGTGTGAGTCGTTCGACCTGGAATTCGCCTCGATTGAGACTCAAGCACAGGCTGACTTTTTACACCAAAAAATTATCGATGTTGGAGCCCAGAGTTGTAAGATATTATAATAGGGCGAAATATTTTTTTTCTTAGTTTGTTTTTCAATTATTTTATTTTTTATTATTTGTTTGTAGATGAATTCTGGTTGTCGGCCAGATCCGGGACGCACCGGACATACGTTGATTTTACATATCTTGACACTAATTCGACGGTAGATTTCAATTTATTTACTCTTTGGGAAGGAATTCCCCTGGACGTCCCCAAGTATTGTCTCACTCTCTACACATACGCTGAGGTCTTTAAAACAAATCATAGAGATTGCTCTTCCTTGAGGAGTATTCTTTGCTATCACAAATAAAATAATTAGAGAAATTCTCCACTTCTGCTTAAATTATGTTGAAAAACAATGTTGAAAAGTAAATACAAATTGGATATAGATTGAATATGACAAATGAATGAAACTGCTGAATAAAAAATATTTTGCTGCAATTGCAATGTATGAGAGATGCACTTCCAGACTTTTCTCTGGACTGATTTTATTTTATTCCACAGCGTCAACCTCATTTTCCCATGTTTTTGCACGATATGAACTAATTTCAATGTGAGTCATTCAAACCAGCTTAATTGTAACGTAACAAGGTATTTACTGTATTGCAAAATAAATATTATATGGAGTGAAATGCAAAAAAAACTAGTATTAACATTTACTAATGTCTGAACTCTGAAGTAAAGTAAAGCTTCGTTATACAATATTAACTGTGTTATGTAGTATTAATCTGAAAACGAGTTTTATTTTGTTCTTCTTGCTCACCTACATAGATTTAAACATTAACGTATGAATATGAATAATGCATAAGAAGCAGCGTTTTTGTTTTCAGGAGATTTCCGTTCCTCGTTCGCATCTCAATAACACTCATGTCATGTCATGTTGAAAAAGCTTGTTAAAATGTGCTTGTCTATAAAGAACTGTACATTAGTGCAATACACTTGTTCTTGTGCAAACTTATACAAACATTAGCTTCATGAGACTCGTAATAAAGTAAAATGTTACTCAATGTCATTGAATTCCTTCTTATGCTTCCGTCGAGCTTGTTTGTAAGTAGAAACTTCATTCTCATTCTTTACTTTACTAAAAACTAATTGCGCATTGCATTTGCAAACCCCAACTTCATTCAACATATTTGCAAATTGATAAATATTGTCAATTAACAAACTACCACTGTGTACTAATTTTCATTGCAGTTTTGAATTAAATGTTCCAGAAGTGTCTGTCTCGTCAAGTCGCCATATTTATAAATATTTTTAATTGAGTTTCTAATTCTGATAGTGAAGTGAGCCACCATGAAAATTTCAAAGACTTCGTGGACACCAGCATTATTGGCTATAATTGTTATCATCTTGTCTGTCTTTGTAATTACGGGAGGTAATAAAAATTAAAAATTGTAGATAATATAATTTAAAAATTGTCAATTAATTGAGATTAAATAAAAAATATTTTCAGATGCCGAAGAAGCTTCGTTGAGATGCTCCAGGTGTCCCGCTACATGCACAAGTTAGTTCTATTTAATCAACCAATATTGCGCAATAATAATAATTGCGTAATTTAATAGTTTTAATTTTAATTTTAAATGTACAATTAGCTATAATAAAATTGAATTTTTGCTAGGTGCACATTCTTACCAACTATCGTGCCATAACGCTTGCCGCAGCCTTTCCCCGAGATTGACGCAAGTGCGATGCGAAGGAAGTCGGTGCTATTGCTCCGAACCAGCTACCACCTCAACCACAGTTCGGTCCACTACTACCAAGAAAAAGAAATTTTTCGGATAAATAAATCTAACTTATCTAGCAATATCTATCTGATTAATTATTTTTCAAAAATCTGTGATTTACTAAATTAACTCATTGTCAAGTTCATGCTCAAAGAAATATTTATTCTATGCAGTTATACATATTTATACATAATGTATGAACAGGAGAAAAAAAAAAGAATTTTTAAAACTCATTGAGTTTAGTTTAATTAATTGAGCTTGAAGTAAAACTCGAGTCGGATTTTTTATTGAATTTTCGATCTGATTTTTAAAAACGTTTAAATTGCGATACGATACCAGAGTTTGCATTGATTAATTAAACATAATTGTATTGTAAATTACAAATTGCAAGTAGAAAATTAACCGAATAAAAAATCGTTTTCGTAAAATTTTAGTTTCTTCATATCAAAAATTAATGGCGAGTTGAAAAATAATTTAATTCATTGCCAATATGCGATTTGATATTTTAGATGTCCATGATTTAAGTTGTGGAAAAGAATCTTTGGCAAGTTTTTAAGTTTTTTTTTAAAACGGATTAAAAATTATGGTTTGAAATCAACTTTTTAGATAAGGACAGCTCCGGTGGAAAGACCGTTGATAAGAGGCGATCCGTGGTAGGTCCTGGTGAAAACGGTGGCTGGAGCAGCAACTGAAGCGTAGGCGACTGGAGCGCTGTATGCGACTGGAGCGCTGTAGGCAACGGGCGCTGCTACCAGACCTCCGTAGGCCATGGCGAAGAGGCAGAAAAGGGCGAGAACGATGACCTTGAAAAATTGAAAAATCACATTTTAAAATAAATTTAAAAATTTAAACTGCTTTAGTAAATAACAAAAAGGTTTATAAATTAGAAAACTTACGAATTTCATTTTGATACTGAAGATTTTGGGAATCCGCGTGAATCCGAGAGAAATATTTTTCGAGAAAGAGCGACGAATTGAATTTGGTAGAGAAAACTAGAAAAGCCTTGCCTTTTTATACTCTGCTGGCTGGCTGGACAAATCCGAAAATTTAATGTTGGTGTGTGTGTATTGTGTGATTTGCGAAAAAATTTATGCAATGTCCATAGTCTCCAGGTCCAGCCATTTTTGCACATGTTAAAAAATCACTTTAAAAGTTCCTTTGTCATTCCTCTTCTACGCAATACGCAGTACGCAAATTAAAGATGGATTAGCATAATTTTGCCATCTTGAAAATGAAATAGGGTTACAGTCTTAGAGTTACATAATAAAATAGAGATGCATACATCAATGTAATAGTATTACATCACATCGCATCATATGCATTTAAATAACGCGAACCCACCAGTGAAGATGATCAAGATAAAGATAAACGTTATTAAGGTATTTACTACTTAATGATGATTTTCGCATTTCTCCAGGTTAGGCACTCCCAAACTCCCTTAATGGGAGACCCATTAATTATAATCTAAAAAAACATTTTAGGTAAAAATGAGTTGTATGAGAGTTTGAGATTCGAAGCGATGAGATGAATCTTCTTGAATCATGATTGTGATCGTGATGCAGCAGAAAACTGGATTGGATAAATGATTTAAATGAACATGCAAATACCTACTACAACGTGGAGTGAGTGTCGAGTGTCGAGTCGAGTGTGACAAAGAAAGAAGTTTTGCAAAGAAGAAGACATGTCTACTTAAAAATGAAGTTTTTTGCTGGATTTTTTTTTGCAAAATTGATGATAAACGAGTTCGAGTTCATTTCCTGGATATTTTCTTGGAGTTGGACATAAGTCGTAACTTTGAAGTAGGTACCATTGTATTCTCCAGTTTTTGTTTGTAAATAAGCAATTTTTTGTTGATGATATAATAACAGTAACAAAAAACTGCCACGACCAGGTCTTAGATGTACGTGCGTGGTTGGAATTTGAATGCTTAATTTTACTAAGTATCAAATATCAGCACTTGGCGTCGTGTTCTCGGCAACTGTGACATGTGATGAGTCGAAGTTGGAGTTAGTCGTGTAGTTTACTCTGACATGATGATGACGCCAAGTGTCAGCGTCAGGCCAGCGTGATAGCATTTTTGTACATATTTGAGAGACTTTGTAGATATTTTTATAGCCACTTTGGCAGCGTCCTGAATTCATGGACAGATGTGGTAAAGCTGCGAATTTTTAACCAGTATGATGACAAGATGACAAGAGGTAAAATGTTTTACAAAAGGGTTTGAAGTTGAATTGAAAAGCACCGAAGACAATTTTGGAGTTGCGAATTTTATTTCCAATTAACAATTTGATTTTGGAATTAAAGTTACCAATAAAATTGAAATAAAAATTGACAGTTTAAGAAATAAAAGTTTCTAAAAAACGCTCCAGGTCCATGGAACGAGAGCCATGACCAAGACGGAAGCAAAGACCAAGTAGATCATAGAAGGGACTCCGGTGTTTCCTTTGTTGCAAAGGTCTGTGTCACAAAGGCAAAATTTCTCATGCTCCAAGATTTCACATTTCATTAGTTGCGAATGCTTTGAAGCATCGATACATTGTCTGATAATATGGGACGGGTTATTCGGATTCGTGGATTTTGCACAGGCATCCTCCTCAGGTTTGCAAGTTTGCATCCATTCATCCTTCAAGGGACCTGAGGCACATTTTGGGTCAGGCTCCCCACTTGGAAACGGAATTTGTTTGCCACCAAAATAGGTGTAAACAATCAAACTATCTTCGGAAATGTAGTGGCAGACGTAGCATTCCAGAGCCTGAGCTTTGGTCATCTGAGGACCCGGACCAACTCCGATTGAGACAGTTAGCACAAGGAGAAGCGCCACTCTGCTGCAGCGACCAGCTTTAATTAGCAACATATTTTAAAAGGTCACATGCAAAATTAAGAAATCTACTGACATACAATTCAATTCTCGACTCACTCAATTTCACATTGTGTCAATATTAATAAAATATTTCTTATTTAATTCTATTTTTGTAATTTTGGAGCGTCAACCAACGCAACGATGATAATCCAAAACGTTCTGGATTCTCTTATTTATGGACGCAGAGGTGGTAAAGTTATTGCAACCTGCGTATATGCAAATTAACAGTAACAATCTACCCTGATGCTTTACTTTACATAGAAGATGAAAAACCTCAAACTAAAATGATTTTTGAAGTCAGATTGAAAATTTTAAAAGCACAACGGACACATTTTTGGAGTTGCGCATTTTATTTGTAAATACAGCAATTTGATTTCTGAATTAAAGTAAGAATTTAAATAAAAATTTGCAAATTTTGAACAAGAGCGATGACGGAAGCTAGAACCAAGTAGATCACAGTAGCGGCTCCGGTGTTTCCTTTGTTGCAAAGGTCTTCGCTACAACCACAGAATTCCGTGGTGAAAATCACGCCGCGGCTTGTGTTGAACTTGTTGGAAGCCTTTTCGCAGCCTGAAGGTTGGACATCGCAACCTCTCTTCACATAGATTACTTTTCCGTTCAAATCTGTTCCTACTTCTTTTTTGCAATATAAGAAGATATAGGTCGTGCAGGATACTGTCATCACATTCTCAACTTTGTCTCCTGAGGCGCAGTCTGAATCGCTTTTGTCGCCTGTTTCCTCTGGCTCTGGCTTTGGCTCTGGCTTTGGCTCTGGCTTTGGCTCCGGCTTTGTCTCTGGCTCTTGGTTTGGGTCTGGGTCTGGCTTTGTGTTTGGGTTTGGCTCTGGCGTTGGCTCTGCTGGTGTTGGTTTTGGTTTAGTATTACCTGGACCATCCGGATCATCTTCATAAACAGGAGTTATTGAATGGTCATTGCCAAAACTGTCATAATCGTAAAAGCTGCATTGGTAGCAGTCCACCCCTTGCGCTTCGGTCATCTGAGGTCCAGGGCCAATTCCGACTGAGACAATCAGCACAAGGGCAAGCGCCACAGCTTTAGTTAGCCACATATTTTTTAAAGTAATAGAGTAGCGTTTGGGGATGCAAAATTAAGAAATCCACGTAAATCTAGAAAACGTTTTCATTTCTCAGCTCAATCAACTTCAGACTTTTTATAATAATTAAATTATTTTATTTTAGATATGACAACTTGAAAACTATTATTGTCTTAAGTAGGCTTATTTTCGCTGGAATCAGCATCATTATTGATTAGATGAACAAAGTCCTAATTTGACAAAGGACGTTCATCAATCATCATTGAGAATCTGTCGACCCACTTTTAGTTTAGTGTTTGTTTCGTGTGTGTGCAACTTTTAACAAAAATTAGTGCGAAAAAAAGCTGCAAAAATGATTAACGACATGGCACGAATTTCATTTCATTCTCAGGGTGCCAAAACTGCCAAAAACATTTTTTTACTCTAATTGGCAAAATGCCCCAGGATATAAAAAATGTACCCAAAATCGAACCAAAATCTAAATAAAATAATGCCCCGAGCAATTAATAAATCAAACTTTAAATTCCAAGAATCACTTATCCATTTCCGAGAGGACGAATTAGGAATTTGGAGCAGTCATAAAATAAATGTTAAAAAAAATCAAAATCCTTTCCTTCCTTAAGTAAGCAGAATCTCGCCGTTTTTTGGTGGTGGTCTTGTTGATTCTCAATTCTCTGTGTGCTAGTATGTAACAGTTACATTTTTTGACTCGACTCTTAAATCTTTTGAGTTATCTTGGCTTTTCCACTTTCTACTCATTTGCATTTTTACATCATTACCATTATGAGATTATGCTGTGACTGTGACCACTTCACATCCGACTGTTTCCTTTTGCACTGTTCTCCTTCTGCCACTCATTCTGATGGATGTCCATTGCCCACTACTAAACTGTTTAAAAGTGTGAATGTTATATAATACTATAATGATGTTTATGTTACCTGTTAAATTGTTAAATATTATGTAACAATTAAAAGTACCTACTTATACGTAGGTTGTTGAAGCTGAATGTTGAAATGCAATTTCGAAAAGAAAAATAATGATTATGTTACGTAATGTAATAATAATACTCACTTTGTACTTACTGCATGAGTTGCAGTAATAATTTGAGGTTTGTAGAGTATCATTAACAAAAATAAAAATTTATTGGGTATAATAATTAAAAAAATCACAGAAATACTGAAAATACGTTTGTAAGCCTAAGCCTAAAAAAGCCTAAAGCCTTATTAAAGCCGTTAACGTTCCTTCCTACTACATGAGTTACAGAGTTAATTTAACACACTTTTTAATTAATTATTCAATTAATTATTTAATTACTCTTCTTCGATCTCTGCTGTGGTAGCTTGCTCCGTGACACCGAGACCCGGATGGAAATTCCCTTGCTCTTCNTCTTCTTCGATCTCTGCTGTGGTAGCTTGCTCCGTGACACCGAGACCCGGATGGAAATTCCCTTGCTCTTCGTTTGATGCAATTTCACCTTCGCCTAGAACCGTTTCAGTCACGTCCAGTGGTCCAATCGCGATGGCTTCGTTTTCGTTGTCGTCTTGCTCCTCCACGTCCACCTCCATCCCCTGGTCTTGGTCACCGTTTGACTCCGACTCGATGTCTTTGACGATCTTGAAAAAGTCCTCGGCTGTGAGCTCCGGCTCCTCGGATGTGGAGGGTGGAGGTGGTACTGGAGTGGTACTTGAGGTGGTTGTTGAGGTGGTGTTTGGTTCCGTTGTTGTCGTTGAGGTGGTCGTGGTTGTGGTTGTTGAGGTGGAGGTTGGCAAAACCGGAACAATTTTCGCAGGCACTGGCGTCGGCTTCTTGGACATGACTGGTGGGAAATATTTCAGATTCTTGAGAGAGTCCTTTGGCTCCTTGGAGGAAATCCGCACGTTCGAGTACGCTGCTGTGTAGATGACCCTGCCCGTTCTTGTCTCATTTTTCCCCGGGAGATTGTTACCCGTGCTGGTGGAAGTGGCACTGCTGGAAATGCTGGAGGACGCGACTGAATCTGCAATGAGCTCTGCGGGCAATGCCAAAGACTGCTGGTTCGTAATTATGCCCCCTTGAACTTGAATCATGCTCATGCTTATGCATAGCGGCAGTAATTTCAGGCAAATCTAGAAGAAAAAAAATTAATGAAATTTTTGTGTCAATTTTTTTAATTGTTGGCCCAGACCTTTATTATAAAATTAATAAGAAACGAACCTGTTTCATGGTTGAGAATTAATAATTTAAATTGCCACTTTGCACTTGAAAAAAATTCAGTTAAATTGAAAAATTAAAGTTGAGATAATTTTTTTTTCTGTTAGAGTTAGTTGATTGGAGTTGTTGCAGGAGCCGCTTTTTGCAACCTCTTGGCTCGGGGAGCGCAAAAACACTAAAAGAACTTCGAAAGCGAAAGGAAGGAAGGAACAGAAAACGAAGGCTCAAAAGCCCAATTAAAATAACAGAAAGGACAAAATCGACACGACACTCGAGTCTCGACTCTTATTGAGCCATAGGCGCACAATTAAGGCACTCACTTACAAGCAGTCGACTACCATTTTCCTAAATGGTGCACTCACTCGGCTTTGTTAAGGGAATGTATTCATTTCATAATTCACTAATGAAAATAATAACAATGATGACAACGGCAAAAAATTTCTTATTTATTATGGGTTCAGTTTGAATTCGATTGCGGCTGACTTCTTGGGTACCAACCTGTGACGCATTACATTTCTGATATGTAGCCAGACAGTGCAATATTATTACAAGGTATGATTCGCATATTCGCAAATTTGCCTGAATTGTATCGTAGATCTCAATGCAAGGCAAGCGATTAAGATTAGACGCGATATGTTATTTGGCATGGTGCACCCAATATAAAAAAGTTAATCGTGTCAGACAAACAGTGCGACCACCACAGTAGGTAAATACTATCTCTGCAAGAACAAGACACTTTTTCTTCTTTCAAAGATGAAACTGAAAATGGAAATGAAAATTGAAAAGGGCCATTTAAAAATTTTTACCTATCTACATTATGCAATGTATTGTGATTGTGAAGGTAATGTAAACTGTAATACGAAAGTAATGAAGATTAACGATCTTATTTTAATTTTGCTGTGTCCTTTTTGTTACTGGTGGTTTTGTTATGTTATGACTGTTAGGAGGACAGGAAGGAAGGATACGTATCTACCTACTTCAAATTATTATGAAAGTATTGCATTTGCAATGAATGAGACATGAACAATGAAGCAGATGAATTTTGTAACAATTGAAATATTTTAAAGTGATCATCATTCATCATCAGCTTTTAAATTTTGAAGACGCAGATGGCAAATGTACAAGTACAGAGATATGGCGTGCACCTGCAAAATTTGTGCGAAAAAAAATTGCTTAATTTGACCACATCGTTATTTGACTAATCGACGAATCGAAAGTTTCAGAAAGTGACAGAGTTTAAAAAAGATTTGTCGCTTAATTCATTTAATCAATTCATAAAATACCGTAGCGTATCAAAATTCATAAAATTCATCCATGATACATTTTCATGACATGTTGTTAAATGTTTAGTTAAATGAGGTTTGTAAATTGTAATACGATACTATTACATTACATTACGTTTCAGCACGTTTTCATAATTCAGTGAGGCCATCAACAAAATCAACTTCAGCATCAACTTGACCAGTTTTTCGTGCTGACATGAATGAGCTGGTTTTGTTTTGTCTTTTGGCGTGTTGGAGTGTGACACTTCCGCGAAAAAAATGTAAATTGATTACAGGAAATGATCGAGTGGGTTGATAATGTTGCAGGTCATTTGGTCCATAAATAAATCCAATTAAATGGATAATTGATGATTATGATGATGATGCTCTTAAATATAAAAAATGTTGATATTTTTTTTAGATGAAATTATCTTGATTTTAATTCTCAAATAACAAAACTAAATTTTTCCTTTTCGTATAAAAAAATAATTTACAAACAATTATTTCAGGTAAACTAAGAAATCATTATTTGTTAGGTTAATTTAGACAACAACGGTCTTGGCGATGGCTGGAGCAGCAACGGCAACTGGACCGGCGACCTTGGCCACAAGTGGGGCTGGGGCGGCGTAGGCGAGTGGAGCGCCGTAAGCGACTGGAGCAGCGTAAGCGACTGGGGCAGCGACCTTTGTCACAAGTGGGGCGCCGTAGGCGTACTTGGCCACAACTGGAGCGCCGTAAGCGACTGGGGCAGCGTAAGCGACTGGAGCAGCGACCTTGGTGACGACTGGACCGGTAGCGATCACGCTCTTGGTCACTGGAACGGCGATGGGGCCGGAGAGGACTGGGCCTGGAACAATGGCTGCAAAAAGGTCAAAGTTCAAGATTATTTTTATGCTTGCTGCTTTAATTTTATTTTTATTTATTTTTGTAAACGTACTGGTCTTCAAGATGGTGGCAGTTGGGGCAGCGAGTGGGGTGGCAACAGCGACTGGACCGTGGGCAAGGGCAATTGGAGCTGGGTGGGCGTAGACGGTTGGAGCCAAAACGGCCTTGGTGAGGACTGGAGCTGGGGCGGCGTAAACAGCGGGGGCCAAGACTCCGGCGTTGGCTCCGGCGACGGCGAGGGCGAGGATGGCAACGATCTAATTAAAGAGGTCAGGGATTGATATTAATAATTTAATTTAATTTAATTTTGCCAAAATCCATTTTACAAAAGAAACTTACAGCGTTCATTTTGAAATGATTTTTTGGTTCGGAAAACCGAGATTTTTAGAGAATTTTTGAGTTAGGATTGAACTGGAGGACAAGACAAGACTGAATGAACTCGGGGAATCTCTGCAACCTTTTTATATGCACAAAGAAAAGTGTCCAGTAGAAGATAACGGTCAATGTGTGTAAAAACAGAATTTTGGTACGTATTCAAATCGTAACGCTGTTTAATGCTGTTTAACGCTGTTTGCATTGACCAGAACATTAGACATTGTCCGTAATCGACAATCTCCATAAAAAATGATGTCATAAAAAAGTATCGCATGGAACTAAGTGGATGTACCCCAAACAAAGTTTTCGCCTCAGCCACACCGAGCATCTTTTTGCTATAATAAAAAATAAAAGTAAAAATGCGAATCGCCAAAACGTCATTTTCCTACCTTGTTATTATACATTGTAGGACGATGATGCGATCTAATTTGCATATTATTATTATACTACTTAATTGTTCATATCGTTTGGTTTTGGTATCAAGTATCATCATCACTCGTTGAACTTGGCAAGAAAACGAGAATAAAATGAAATGACACCTGTCGCTGTCTATACCGTTGCGAAATCTCTGCCTCGATCCATACTTCATTGTCCAACAAGGAAGACAAACGGAGATCAAACTGAGAACTCTCAGACAGAAACTTATTCATGGACATTTTATTTTATTGTGCAAGCAAGCAATAAGGAATCGAGCTGGGATTTGACAAACAAAGCAAAGTGTTAAAAAGTGATCAGTAAATATTGTATTTAACGGCTTCCTCTTCGCATTCGTTATTTTATTAATATTGCAATTTATTTTTTTTTAAAGTTGCTAAATAAAGTTCTTAATGTTATTATGTACATACATATTCAGATAGCAATTTTTAAGCTTGCAAATTTCATTTTTGCAACCGATTTTTCCACCATTGCAATTTTTCTAAATTTGCTAAATTTAATTACTATATATATATATGAATATGAATACAATTTGAAAAGCTTTTGCCTTTTCGTACTGCATTTTACATAATTTGTTAATGTTAAATGTTATAATGATTTGTTGTGTCTGGTCTGCAAGTTGAGCAAGGACTCGATTCTTGGAGAGTTTAATCTGTCTAAGAAAGTCACCGCTCAAATTGTTCCATTACATACATATAAATATTTTTTGAAGAAGCTCGGCAATCTACTAATGGAATTATAATTACTGGTAGGTGACGTTTAACTGTGCACAAACCCTCGGATTTCGTATTTTTACTCTAATTATGTATTTCATGCTTCTAACGGAATCCAAACAGTGCCAATATAGGCTTTCGAGGTGCTGATTTCAAATATAAAATTAGTTTAAAAAAATAATGCAACGGTTAACGATAACTAAAACCGTTATTTTACAAAAAAAATGCACACAATTAGTGCAAATATATGTTATCGACGACGCTGATTCTGAATATGAAATTAGTTTATTGAAAGCTTGTAACCGTTAACGGTAATTAGGCACGAACAGGTACGGACAAAATAAGGCTTATTTCTTACATCCTATACAGTTGCTATTCCATCAAACCAACATTCGCACCACATAAAATAACTCATGCATTAGCTAAAGTCTTATCCCGGTAGTATAACAATAATAAGGTAAATAATTACTGTCTACCTGCTCTAAATATCACAATCGATTTTCTTAGCTTTTCAAAAACAAACATTAAAACATTGGCTTACTATGACATGCAACTGACTTATTATTATTTAATAACAATAAGAGGAATTTATTTAAGTGACGTGTTTGGTTGACGGTCAACCGTTGACCACGGCATAAAAAATGAGCAAAACTTACCAACAAACTTATAGCAGCTTATTATGAATTAAAGTTTTATTGGATAATTATTAATTAACGCTTCATTTTGACGAAATGAAAATTTCTGCTTTGTATTCTACTCGCTTGACCATCGAAAAGAATAGAATAGATTTTATTCAAGTGTTTGCAGGTAATCAAACCTTAATACACAGTACAAAGGCTCACTCTCATATGCGTGTATGTTTTTTCATACCCTAACACAGTTCAATAAATATACGTGTATTTATCTTTGTTAAGTTTTATTAAGTTTTACTTTTTTTATTTTCGTTTTATTTGTCAATCTAACTAAAATGAAGCTTTCGGCTAGTTTCATATCCACAAAATGTAACTAAATCAAATACCACTTTGCGCGTCTATCCCAACTCCTTGCCCATCAACACCATACTTACCGTGTTGTTCACCACGAAATCCAACATGACGAGTTGAGTTAGGTCCTCAAAGAAGTTGCTAGAAAAGAAGAATACTTTCTGCACAGGGAATGACTTCCACTTTCTCCCAAGGATCCTTCTTGAGTGTGGTCGAAGAATTCGGAAAGTGTGAGTATTTAGTCCCCAGGGCGTGGTTGTTAAAATTTCACCAGTTACGACAAATATTTTCATTGGATAGTGAAAGTAAATATGACAAAGATTTTCATTGGATAGTGAAAGTAGATGAAGAGCCAAATGAAACAAATGAGAACTCCATTTCCAAGAGTGAGGAGAGTGACAGAGTTGAGCTCATCAGCTTTGAGAAGAGCGACCGTAGAATATGCAATTGGACAGAGAATAGGTATCAGCAGACAGGCAAGGCAAACACCGATTTTGTTGATCTCGTTGAAGATTTTGATTAAGAGTTGAAGCTGCGTGAGCATCTTAACCGCTGTTAAAACATCCTCCTCTTTGACCTTTTTGCTGAGCAAATTTTGAATGGCGATGAAGGCGTAATTAAAGCAGAAGCAGGTGTAAAGGAGAATCAAGTTGAGGCCTTGAATCAGTTGATTTATGTCGTCTCGGAAAAAAACGTAGTGGTACCAAAACACCCCAAGTCGCCATAAAATTAGCAAAGTTGATTTTATATAATTGCTGATGTCCATTTCCGAATAGTAATCTTTTGTAGCGAAGTGTGGCATGTACGTCCAGACTGAATCTGGTGTAATGGTACAGGATAATACCGTTGTGAGCCCAAAAGCCGTCAGCATCCAACGCACAATTCTTGACGCGATAATGACACGTCTTGATTTTCCTTGACCGTTTAATGTGAGAATGGTCTTAAATCGCCCCTCGAATATTAGCAGCTCGTTCATTAAGTTCACAGAGAGTTGCGCATGTCGGTGGTCCAGGAACGATGTCCACCCTATTAAGCAGGTAATGACAACAGACATCCACGTCATGATCTTCTCGACGAATGGCGTTTTCTCAAATATAGCCTTGTACAGAACACTCACAATACAAATGATGTGTGGCAAGATCGGTGTCTTCCACCTTTTTTCTAGAAAGCCAGGCGTAACGCGAAAAGCGTAGCCTACGGGACTTTTGGCGTCCGGGTTGAGTTGGTACGGATATGAAGTTCGGTAAAATAGAGATGGCCATGAATTCAACTCCTTGAACATACGAATGATTTCTAAGACTAATTTCGTGTTCAAAAACATTGTCGCTGAGGTGGAATAAAATTTGACTTAAAAATTCCAATATTGAATATTCCGTCTGAATTGAACGGAGACTGAAGTGAAAATGAACTTAGAGACGCAGAGGGACCGAGCTGGATTAGTGTCTTTAAAATTCGGGAAATTTTGTTAAACTATTGCGTACGTATTTACAGTACATGTGTACAGTATCAGTTTCAAGAAATGAGTTTGCGTGGAATAAAAAATCAGTCACTAGAATATTATTAAGATTATAAGGTCAATTTTGTACTTAATAATTTATAAAAATTATCGATTCTTCACTTGACCAAATTCAATATGAAAAAATATTTTTTGCCAAACTTCATGAGAAGCAAAAAAATAACATGATGATGCAAAATGATTTATTTGTTTTAAACACAAAACTCTGTACTCTGCTGTCTTTTGTCTTTTGCTTTCTTGTATGGGGAAGAAATGAACAGAAATAAAGTTGAAACAAAATATTAAAAACACACGCATAGGAAAACAACATTTAAAAAATTTAAAATATTTTTTAATTTTTGTTAGTAGCATGTTTAGAACTCAAAGTTAGGTTAAGAAATTTAGGTTTTGTTTTATCGTTGACGGTTGCATCAAGGCTAGGTTAGTGAAGTTGTTTTCATGAAAAATATAGTGTGGCACGTTGATGCAAATGAAGAGAAAGGTGGTTTAAAAAGTATGTCCAATAAAGTATAAACAAAACTCTTCTCTTCCGGGACCAATTCAAATTCAATTCCTGCATGACAGATTTTTAGAGTTAATGTATTAAAATTTCTTGGCTACTTTTGATACACAAATGATTAAGGGTTTAATCACGGACATATTAGATTTCAGCGAATTTTATTTTTATTACAACCGATTTTTCCAACATTGCAATTTTCAAAAATTTATTGTATAGGTACCTGTTTTTCTGCAATTTGTTATGCCATTTACTGACTGACTGACATTGACTTTCATTTCATTCATTATTGCCCACAACAAAGCAATTACGTGTCTACTCAACTTTGTATTTTACCTTACATAAGTTGGCGATGGCTGCGATTTTCTGTATTTTTTCTGACAACAATTAATTAACCGGTTGTTAGTGTTAAATGTTATAAACAGTTAGTTGAGTCTGCCTGTCCAGTCTGCGAGTTCAGCATTGATTGTCGAAGTTAGTGTGATAGATTTGATTTGATTCATTGCATTGATTAGTCAATTATTTTTAATTGGTTTGAAAGCAAACAAATGAGATTTATGATTCGATCATTTTTGCCATTGATGATTTTGACTCTTCCAGTAGCACGACTGGCGTCGCTGGGGGCGGACCGCCCCAGGCGTCAAAATTCAGGACAGGGGAAAAATACATTTCGGAGGAAAAAATAATTTTTACAAACGTCAATGTTGTCACATACAAAAATATATTTTATTGATTTTCCAGCAGTAAATATGTTCAGTGCATGTTTGATTTCCTCATTGATGATTAAAACATTATCGAGGCATTTCACCAATATATTCATGAGCATATTTAAATGTACCTTTACAAAAGTTGTTGATGATTGTGATTTTCTAAATTATTTACCATAATTACATCGTCTATCCCAATTCCTTGCCCATCAACACCATACTTACCGTGTTGTTCACCACGAAATCCAGCATGACGAGTTGAGTTAGGTCCTCAAAGAAGTTGCTAGAAAAGAAGTAAATTTTTTGCACAGGGAATGACTTCCACTTTCTCCGAAGGATCCTCTTTGAGTGAGGTCGAAGATCCCGAAAAATGTGAGCATTTCGTCCCCAGGGTATGGTTGAAAATAATATGGCGAGTTATGACAAAGATTTTCATTGGATAGTGAAAGTAGATGAAGAGCCAAATGAAACAAATGAGAACTCCATTTCCAAGAGTGAGGAGAGTGACAGAGTTGAGCTCATCAGTTTTGAGAAGAGCCACCGTGCAGTATGCAACTGGAGTGAGAACAGGTATCAGGAGATAGGCAAGGCAAACGCCGACTTTGTTGATGTCGTTGAAAATTTGGATTAAAAGTTGAAGCTGCGTCAGCATTTTAATCGCTGTAAAAACATCCTCCTCCTTGACGCTTTTGCTAAGCAGATTTTGAATAGCGATGAAGCCGTTATTAAAGCAGAAGCAGGTGTAAAGGAGAATCAAGTTGAGCCCTTGAATAAGTTGATTTACGTCGCCTCGGAAAAAGAAGTAGTGATACCAAAACACCCCAAGTCGCCGTAAAATTAGCAAAGTTGATTTTAGGTTGCTGTTGATGTCCATTGCCGAATAGTAATCTTTTGTAGCAAAGTTTGGCAGGAACGTCCAGAGTGATTCCGGTGTGAGTGTGCAGGATAATATCGTTGCGACCCCAAAAGCCGATATCATCCAACGCACAATTCTTGACGCGATAATGACACGCCTCGAATTTCCTTGACCGTTTAATGTTAGAATGGCCTTAAACCGCCCATCGAATATTAGCAGCTCGTTCATTAAGTTCACAGAGAGTTGCGCATGTCGGTGGTCCAGGAACGATGTCCATCCTATTAGACAGGTGTTGACAATAGATAACCAGGTCATGATCTTCGCAACAAATGGCGTCTTCTCAAAGATAGCCTTGTACAGGACACTCAGGAATACAATGATGTGAGGAAAGAGCGGCGTCTTCCATCGTTTCTCTAGAAAGCCAGGCGTAACCCGAAAAGTGTAGCCTACGGGACTGTCCGCGTCCGCGGTGAGTTGGTACGGGTACAAAGTTCGGTAAAATAGAGAAGGCCATGAATTCATCTCTTTGAGGGCACGAATGATTTCCAAGACTAAATTCGTGTTCAGAAACATTGTCGTTTGTGGGAAAAATATTGACTAAGAAATGTAAGAATTCCAATATTCAATATGAATTGAACGGAGACTGAAGTGAAAATGAACTGAGAGACGAAGCGAACCGAATATTTTCCTTGTATTCGCAATTATTATCAATTTGCATATTTACTTGCGAACGAGGATGATCATGTGAATCATGTGAATGCAAGAACATGCCAACTCGAAAACTTTGAGACATGTATGTAACTTATAAGTACCTGATAAAATTTTCCTGATGAAAACTCCCATCAAAACGTCGAAGCGAGTTTGGGTGGGATTTAACAGTCGTTGTCTACATAATGTAACAACAGAGACAGCAATTTTATACATAATAATTTATAAAAATTATCGATTCTTTACTAAATCCAATATGAAAATTAGGGTTTTGCCAAACTTCATGACAAGCAAACATGATTTATTTATGTTTTAACACCAAAGCTCTGCACTTTGAAATTGCTCGCTCTTTTAACCAAATCTTGTGCGACCTACCATTAACAGAGGATTTTGATCATTATTCATTATCGATTTTCACAGTATAATAAAATATTATATGAAACCCGCCTATCTGGACATTATTACCCGAATTAAAAATTAGTACTTAAATGTGGTTGTCGAAATGAACGCATGAAGTTGAAACAAATTTTTTTAGACATCGATTTTGCCTCATTCAGTTTTGTAGCAGGTTCAGAACTCAAGTTAATATTTTGTTTGTGAATTTACATCGAAACATCCCGAATAAAATTAAATCAGCGACTTATGCATGATTCGGTATAAATCGTATGCGTAATAGAGTATCGATTTATGGCTAATTATGTATAGTTAAAAAATATATAAAAGCTCTTAAACTAAACGCTAATTCGAATATTGCCATTTTTCTATGTACGTATCTATTTTTCTGCAATTTTTTTATGCCATTGATTGACTGATTGACATTGACTTTCATTTCATTCATTATTGCCGACAACAAAGCAATTACGTGTCTACTCAACTTTGTATTTTACCTTACATAAGTTGACGATGGTTTATTTACTGACTGACTGACATTGACTTTCATTTCATTCATTATTGCCGACAACAAAGCAATTACGTGTCTACTCAACTTTGTATTTTACCTTACATAAGTTGACGATGGTTGCAATTTTCTGGCAGCTATTAATTAACCGGTTGTGTAATGTTAAATGTTATAATGGTTAGTTGAGTCTGTCTGTCTGGTCTGCAAGTTTAGAATTGATTGTCGATGGATTCGATTTGATTTGTTTGAAAGCAGACGCATTTGAATGAGATTTATGAGTCGACAATTTTTGTCGCTGATGATTTATTTATGAATGAATATTTAAAAGAAAAAGTTCAGTCAAGGGCCTCCGGCAGAATTTCGCTGAAATTGGAAAATCTTAATTGAAAGCGTTTTGATGTTTTAACGGTTAGTTGAGTCGTTGAGTGTGTCTTTATTACCGTGAGGCTCAAATTTAGATTTTTAATTATTTAATGGGAAGATTAAAAAAATTGTAAATTAGTTAATTATAGTTTATGCTTCGAGTTCTTTAAAATCTGCGTCTGATTATGATGTTGGTGGTGGTGACCTCTGTTGACCCGGGAGGAGCGAGCTTTACAACGATCTCTCATCTTATCCAGCTTCTTAAAAACCTCGGCTTTGTTCCCGTCAAAGGTCACGTGTCTCTCCACGGCGGTTTCAAACTGGAGGTGGTTCATGAGCATTCCAAGCGCCTCCTTTGTTGCCATTCTGAGAATAAAAACTTTTTTTTAAGAAAGTCAAAATTTAATTTTAAGTGCATATTAATTAACAATTTAATGAACCTCGTATTCATTATTCGCATCCGTCATGAAATGGAACAACATGGGCAGCAATTTCTCCGCCAGCGCCGGCTTGAGGCAGGCGTCCACCCCCGCCATCTGCACGAAGCGCACCGTCATTCTCGCCAATCTGGACGCCACCGCCTTCACGCGTGACCTTTTGCTCACGACCTCCATCGCATCGAGAACCTTGGTCTGTGAGCAGTGACTCACGATAGCGTCCAGGGCGCGGTCGCACTCCTCCCGGATGAACTGGTTGGGCGCCAGGGATTTGATGGTGAGTTTGTCGATCAACTTCTCCAGGTCGTTGTCCAGCGCCGAGCCGATTCGCTGGAACAACTCCTTGAAGGTCACAATCGCGGCCCGGGACAAAGCGGATTTCGCACTCGTCAGATGGTTATAAGCGTACCAGAGAATCGGTCCGAGGTAACCGAGCAAAGTTTTCGGTCTGTGTCTCGCCATCCGAACGATGGTCTGCAGACCCACGTAGCAACTGCTCCAGTCGTTAGATGACAGCAGCTCGCCAAGATACTCGCAGCTGAACAGCTGCAACTCCTCGGGGCAAAGGTCACTCAAATTGTCAAATACTTCTTCCGAGGTGCCTTTTAATTTCTTCTTGTGCAAAATCTGCTCCAATCGCGGTTTTCTCATGAGACATAGTGACGCCTGATTTTTACTGGGAGACGCGTGAGTTTCCACGTCCGAATCGGACTGCGACCGAGATGCGGAGGAATCCGTGAAAAAACAGTCAGGCACCGTTACAACCGCCTTTTTCGGTTTCTCATTGTCCTGCTCGTCTTTTTCACTTTGATTTTCTTTTTCGCAAATAGTTTTTGCATTAGAGCAAAATTTGCATTTGCAATTACATTCCCCTTCCACTAATTCACAGTTTTCATCTTCATCCCCGAAATCCATACAGTTCACGTTGAATTCCGCTGGGGGAACGCTGACCTCCACCTTGACCTTTGACCTCGATTCGGACGGGGAAGTTTGATTAACTTTCTCGGATCCTTTTTCATTTTTGTGCGACGTTTTCGATTTTGTTTTGGGCGACAAGATTTCAGTGATTGGCTCGTTAATCTCCACCTCCACCTCGGAAGACGTTTCTCTCGAGTTTGGATGTTTTGAGTGGCGGCCGCCCGGCGGGGGCGGAGGCGATGTCGCGGCGTCCTGTTTCCGGTTCCGGAATAAAGATGAATCCGAGTTCGAGCAGAGATGATTTTGACTCTCCCAGTAAAAATTTCCATTTTCATTTTCCTCTTGATCTTGATCTTGATGATAAACTGTTTCCAAACAGGGCAGACTTTGGACTGCGTAGGGATTTTGATAGTGGTAGGGGTAACCGTGGGCGGCGTTATTTTGGTAGCTTTGATGGTGATAACTTTGGTTTTGGAAGTGATTTTGATGGTGATACCCCATTATTGGACATGATGGGTAATTACTGTTGTAATTGTAATTACCGTAATTATAATGGGGTTGCGGCCTTAATTGTCCTTGGCTATAATTTTGGTAGTTTTGCTGTAATTGCTGCTGCTGCTGTTGATAAAGCCGAAGTAACGATGGAGGCTGAGGTGGAGGCTGTCCGTTTAATTATAATGGGGTTGCGGCCTTAATTGTCCTTGGCTATAATTTTGGTAGTTTTGCTGTAATTGCTGCTGCTGCTGTTGATAAAGCCGAAGTAACGATGGAGGCTGAGGCGGAGGCTGTCCGTAGACTTGTGGCTGACATGTGGAATGACGCGTCTGCTGGAAATCCATTTCCGAGGTTTGGGTTGTCTCCAGAGTTTGCGAGTTCGAGTGGGTCGACGTTCCTGTGGATGATATATGACGATGAACGCTTTTGGATAACCGGAAGATGTTTGGCAAACGACGGCATCGTTATGGGCTGTCCCGGCTTCGGAGGTAGTGACTCAGAGGACAGATTGGACTGAGGTGGAGGTGGATGTGGATGTGGATGTTGTTGGAAGTGCAGGTTTTGGAACTGGTTTCCATTTACATTTCCGGCCTTCGCGGCCATCACTGAGGGTAGAAAAGAACGCGTGAATTTGACGGCTGAGGGCATTATGGTCTGAGTTTTGGGATTTTCTCTGAAGCCCCTGGAATTTCCGGAACTTCCAGAAGATTCTTTAGGGGAGTTGTTGGAATTTGAAATGTTTTCTGCTGGGGCATGGACACTCTGAGACAAAGGCAAATGATTCTCTGGTAAACTTGCCACCATCGCCATAAGATTGACGTGGCCCTGGTGAAGAGTGAAGCCACCGGAAGCCACCGGAGGTATTTTGGGAAGGTGACGATGTCCGATTTTGTTGTCATCGACATTCACATCGTGAAGATGCGTTCTTGGAATGTTGCTCCGAACTTGCCAATTATTTCTAGTGTTTATCGAAGGCAATGGCTGACTGGAGCTGGACATCAGACTTAACGATGATGCCATTTTGACTTTTATTGATTAAATAGTACTGATTAATTAACTAATTAATTATGACTGTTGAGAAGTATTATAAAGACTGTATTGCATTAATGTGACTGCTGGGTGCTGGGTAATTTGCTAATTACAGAATTAATTAAATAATTAAAAGGCATTAAATGGAGAACGGGGCTGAGCCCAAGCTTGGCCATTGGATGGCTTTGGTTTGTTTTAACTTTTATTCAAAGAATTCTTAATTTAACTTAATTAAGCATTGATTGCACTTGACAACAACAATGGATTACTAATTAACTTCAGAAATTAACTTAGCTAACTTACACTACTACTGACATTTAAATTAATGGTTGTCGCTTCAGTTTCAGCTTCAACAATTTCATCAACTAACGACATGTTAATGGAGCTTGTGTCAGTGTCGTTGTCCTCTTCAAAGCCTTCGAGTTGTTCAATCAGCGGCAGCAGACTTGCCAACACATCGAAAATGTCCGTTTCGTCCATTGTTGCGTTCGAGTTTGAATTTGTGGTCGTTCCATTTCCAATTACTTCATCTTCTCCACCTTTGGCCACGACGGTTCCAGGAACTCCGGCATTTCCAACTTCAGCTCCAGTTCCAGTCATCATGCCAAGAATGGGCGAGGGCGTCACACCCATGGCCGAGGGCCGAGGTCTCGGGCGGACGGTTCTGTTATCTTGTGGAATGAATCCAATTAACTGATCCACGAACATCTGCACCTGACCTCGTCTGCTGGGAGGGAAAAAGTTGACCATGCTCTGAAGCACCCTCGTGGGATTTCCCGAGCCGACGCCGGAAGCAACACCGAAGAGTCCGGAGAGCACACCAAAAAAACCGGGGCCTTGCGTGGTGGCACCCATCCCATCGTCTTCGTCGTAATCTTCGTCACCTCCACCGCCACCTCCACCTCCAGGTCTGTTGCCACCTCCTCCACCTCCACTTCCACCTCCTGCGCCACCTTGGAAAAATCCTCCGGACACACCGCCAAATTCACCCTGGCGAATTTTTTCAGGCTCTTTTTCCGCTGCGATCGCCTTCAGAAGATTTTGCCTCAACTGAAATATTTAAATTAAATTAAATTAATATTTAATTAATAAATTAAACGTATTTTTGAAACCTCACCTCTTGAGCAAGTTCGGGGTTCACTCCATATAAATTCATCAACGTGTCGAAATCAATTTCACCCGTACCATTTCCGGTGGGGTTGGTGGAGGTCACGGTTGCAGAGGTCGTGGCCGTGGCGGTCGCGACACACAGGAGAAAAATTAAATAAACTGTAAAAAATCTCGCCATTGCATTAAGTAACGTTTTTTTCTGGTTGTCCATGTCATGTTCATTCTACCGTTGATGGAACTGACAGAGCTAATAAAAATGTTCCAATTAATTCCTAAAGCCGTTCGTAAATGTCAATGACCTTGGGGTTTATTTAGAAGATTCACAAATTCACATGCATTATTTAATATCAACCACTTTTAATTAGTTTTCTGACCCCTGCCACTGCAGTGCAGATGTGTGCACAACTTAATTGGTTAATTATGATAATTTTGCTTATGTTATTTAATTAATTATGTATGCACTGAACAATAAAGACGGACTGACAAAATTACATAATTTTAATTATTATGTAAGTAAATATGATTTTAGACGAGTTTTTATTCCGGAATTATTAAAATTAGGAAGTTAAAGTAGCGAATTAAAATAAATTAGAGATTTAAATTCTGGAGAAAACTTTAATTGAATTAATTTAATGGAGAAAGATTCCGTGGCTCATGACTGGGGCAGCGTGGACCAAGGGAAGACTTGGGTGAGCCACGGCATAGGGAGCAGCAGCAACGAACTTCGCTGGGGGAGCCTTGTACTTGTAGGAAGTGCTACATTATATTAATTATAATTAATTAGTTAATTAATTTTAAATATTGTAATAATAGAAAATTAATTTAGACAAACAAACCTGGTGGCAGTGTGGATCACAGCTGCTGGGGCAGCATGGACCACTGGAGCGTGCACGAGTGGGGCAGAGAGGGCGACATCGTGGGTAAGATATCCACCGTTAACGGCAGCAACGGCGAGGAGAACCAAAGCAATGACCTGAAAATATTTTTTAAATAGGCTGTTATTTAATTAAAATTCAAAAACGATTTGTTTCCGGTTAATTTTTTTTTTAAATTCTTACGGCCTTCATGATGAAATTTTTGGAGAGATTTGCGTGAAGCAAAAATTTAATTTAATTTAGGTTGAAGTGGAGGCTAGAAGTGGTTAATGTTAACTGATGCATTTCCAGCGGAAATCGCCCACTTTTATACCATCACATGACTTACTTAGAGCGTTTAATCCAATTTTCTTTGGATATCCAACGACAAAACATTAACAAGCTTCTGCAATTCTTTGATATTTTTTATGATAATCATTTTCATTGAAGATGCAAAGATGGACAAAAATTGCAAAACACGTGGTATCATTATGTTCATGATGATGATGATGATTGCATAAACTAAAAAAAAATAAAATGGGTTCGTCACCCCACTTAACCTATTGTATGTATTTACTATTAAAGATTTCCATTCCATTTTTTTGCACACATCGCTTATTAAAGTTGGATTTCAATGTCATGACCGGAAACTACAACTTTAACAACAATAACGATGTTCAAATCTATATAATCTATACCTACGTATCTACTTACATATAAGATGACGCCAAACGCGAAAAACATTTATTTGCAATTATTGAGTCTAATCGAAAATGTACAAGACATTGTATGTGTCCACATTGTCAGTAAATTTGCAATGCAAAATTCTTTTGCCAAAGATTCTTGTGGTGGTCTTGATCTTGGCATTGTAAGGAGATATTTTGTAGCTACCTAATCGACCTAAAAGACTTTTTCATCTGCTTTGTTTCATAATGCGATATTTTAATATGAAATCATGAAAGTCACTCAGTCAGTGTCATCCTCGTCATTATCATTGTCTGCTGATTTTTTGTTGCAAAAATAAAACAGATTTTTTTTTGCACAATTATCGACGATATTGATAGCATCTAGAATATTTAAGAGAAATTGTGAACATTTTGACCACCATGAATTTCTGAGATGATTAATTATCCACTATTTTAAACTTTACCTTTTAAATAAATAGTTAAATATTTTTAATGAATCGACACTGGTAATAAAATGTCATTAAGATTTGATCTTGTCCGTTCGAAGATAATTAGGTACAGGAAGGAAGGAAAGAAGCCAGTGGCTATTAAAAGTCGTCAATCGTCATTAAAAGTCAGTGTTCAATGAATGAAGGTAATCCGTCATGTCTCAAATGTGGTCTAGTCAGTGAGATTATTGATACTTACATAGTAAATCACTTAACGATCTTTGTTCAATCCAAAGAGAAAAAAAAACTTGTAAGCAGCAAAATAGCAAATTTATTCAGTTTGATTAATTATGGAGCTATTTAAGTTGTAATCTGCACTGTAAATTTGGAATAGTTGAATTTCTAGCGTGATGGGTTGGAAGCGAGATTCTGAGTGATTTCCTGTTACAAAATATTTTTTTGCTTTGATTGTCCATTTCTATGTAAGGTAGTATTTACATACAGTGCGTGTTCGGCTGACAAAGTTGGTAATGAGATTCAGTGTCACCCTCCCTGAAGAACATGAAGTTGTTAAGCATGGAAATCTACCAACACCAAAATCAAATCTTATTTATCCAAAGTGGTCCAATCCAATCCAAAAAAGAATCTCGCCAAACGTTTGTCACTGCAAGGGGTACAATGTGACAATCGTTAAAAATTGCTTTTTATTATTGTCAATTTCGTAATTTGCATCGACATGCTATAGCAGAAGTCTAGCCTGATAAATTGCAAATGAAATATTTTTTTGGTGCGTGCCGTTAAATCGTGCCGTTATGTTATCGTTAACTAACATTAATTAACATACATGCGATATCTAATGTAAATTGAGTCATTATTTACGACCGACAACATCACGATGATGAGACGATGACCTCCAGAAGTTGGAGAAAAAATGTAATTTGTTGTTTCCAAAAGTAATGAGATAGATGATACCATTTTAACAGCTTTTGCAAGCCACATAGACACATAAATAGTTTGACTGGGTCCAAATTGTCTTTAAAATGATTTTTATGTTAGGTTAAAATGACTTTTGTCTTGTAAATATCATCTCAACTCATCCATAAATAAAAAAGGAATTTAATTGGAAAATAATTAAGTAATCATTGATAATGATAATTCAATCAAAGTAATTAATCTAGTTTTTTATTGTTAAAGACTAAAACTCTGAGCTGGAAGAAAAAAACGTGTCCTCAGAGTAGAAAGGTCACGTTCATGTTCATGTCCAAAGTGTTTTGGTAATGACAATGAAATTGTATCTACCTGCATGATGAAATTTCTTTCGTAATTACGATGGACGTTATGTTAAAGGTGGCGTCATTAATAATTAATTAATTTTTGTGTGCGTAGAAAATGCGTATGAAATGAATAACAATTTTTTTTATATCATGTCCTGTTTATTTCCAGAAGCAGTTTATTTATGAATAAATCAAGACGTAGTGAATAAATTAATTAAGCACGCACGCAGGCTAATAAATCGTTTAAAAGCGGAAACAAATTTTTTTATTATGGACGATTGCAATTTTTGCAATCTTGGATAAAAAAAAGTTGCATCTTGAAGTATTCTGGTTTCATCTGCATTCTTTGGAGTTGGGAGACATTGAAATTGCAGCAAATGCATAAAATACCACTTTGGTTCATTTTAATGAGCTTACTGTGTCTGAATTTGATCTGATCAAATTTTAGCTAACATAACCTACCTAACACTGAATGACAATAATTTAATTGTGTTGTCAACTCTGTCGTACAAATTCTTGGTGATGTCTTGACTCTTGATTATGGAAAACTTAAGGTCACGCACAATTAAGGTAAGAGTCGAGTCTTTTGTCGTTATTTGTGGATG
>VYYJ01001553.1:0-29412 GCA_021029165.1 Cyphoderus albinus | reverse complement strand
TTGTTTAAACTGTTGTGACATTATTTATTTAACTGGTATTCAAACAAAGCTAAACTTACCCTATCCAACTTTTGCTTTTCGCTTAAGGTCATCCTTGTATCCTCTTCAAAAGTTTTACTGTAAACCATTGTCGCACTAGTTACAATGATCCACATTAACACAAAAGTGGGCGGAATCACACGGATAGACATGGTAAATTTTTTAATTGAAAAATGAATTTCTTTTAAAATGTGGAGTGAGAACTGTGCGCCTTCCAAATGTCAATGAAACGAAAGCAGTGACTGTTCATAACAAAGTCTATGTAGGTAATAAATTATTTCTTTATATTTACCTTTGTAGGTATTCGAGGAGTTCAGGTTTGAAGCCACAATTTTGAATCACGGAAAGTATCAATTAAACAATTTACTCAACAAGAAAAACTGGCACAGAGAAAAAAAGTTGTGCAAAAATAATATTACACGCATTACAAATTTTTTGTATGCTTTCAAATGCTTTGTCTGGAAGGTCATACCGAAAGTGGTTTGATAAACCAAAACCAAGCAATATAATATAAACCAAATACAGGTAACAAATAATGCTTTATAACTGAGAATAGATATGCAAGAGCAAACCTGTTACAATGTACAGGTAGTTCGGTCCTCCAAGACAAATTGTAGAGGCTTACCTCATTCCACCCTCAAATTACTCAGGCAGTTCATGAGTTCAATGCATGAAATGAATTACTAACAATGCTTTTCGATGACATTCTAATTGGATAAGCATTTTTAAATGCAAAGGTTTGGTTTTGCAACATTAGGAATCCCCGTTCCCCTTCAGGATAAATGGTGCCCAGGATGAATAACAGAATCCTCTACAAGAGACTTGTTTTCAACAACATAAGTTTCTAGTTTTATTGCCTTGTTTTGAATGATTAGGTGTTGGTGTTTTCTTCCAAACTAAATAACTTACGCGCAAGTAATTGTTTTAGGATAATTTTATTATTACATATTAGACGCGTGCTCTTAAAGTAGCATGTTCCGTTGTTTATCAAACTATAAATCTGTGTGAAATTCAAACTCGATTCATTAAACTAAAATGCCAGGATAAAACGGATTAAATGTAATGCAGTTGTATGTAAAAAGTATAATGCCATTTGAAATTGCACATACACCGAAGCGACAAGGAAAATGAAGAGCTAAGACCATCGACAGAGCTTGACCTCGGTTCAACCTAAAACTGACGCGTCTTGGTCTACTTGTGAATATATAGAGACCAATTACTTAGTGTAATTCAGTTGATTCCGTTTCGAGAACTTGGAATTTGACCAGCATTTTTCAAAACTAGTTAATAAAAAACTAGTTTTATGCTGTTGAAAAACAAACTTCACGTTATAAATCCAACTTTGGTTCTCCCAAACTGATAAACATATTAGTCATAGTCATACATGTTATGCAGTCTACCAGAAAAACTAGACTCATCTTCAGTTAAAACGGATTTTATAAATACGCAATACAGGGAAAATCAGTAAAACCATTCGTCAGATATGTAAACAAGCAGTGTGAAAAAAGTTTGTTTGAATTTCATCAGAACGTCTACCTATCAAAGTAAATACCTATATGCTTCAGGTATTGCGCCTAAACAATTTCCAAACGACAAGAATAAAAAATATTAAATACGTTTCATCAGAGTCAATGACTCAGTAACTCAGTCGATATTTTCCAACATCTTGGGTCTCTCTTTTCTTTACAACTTCCTAGGGGCCAGACTGTCTATGCCAATCTTTTATTTTAGAACCAATATTAGGGGGAACCTATCAGTCATAAAGGACATTTTTTCTATCCTTCGGTCCAAAAATATTGTTTTCTTCCATTTGACATAATGCTATAAATTACTGAACAACAAAGACAAAGGATTTCTAACATCCGCATTACAAGAAAAGTGTATTTCGAGTTAGTGTAATCATACATTTCTTTAGGTATTCACTACTAAACAGTAGATACTATACGGTATATCATATTTATATTTTGTCAGTTACTTATTAAAGTGGAGTAATTTTTAATAAGATATTTTGCAGGTATCGATTTCAATTAAATCCCCGTTACTTGAACATCATAACAAAACTCACAATAGCTGAAGTACTGAAACTGTTTCTCGGATCACTTCAGCTTATCCTCTTCCCTTAACATGCGAGCACGTTCTAAGATGTTAAAAATAGCAATGCCGCCGTTTCGTCTACCGTGAGTCGCAATTTGTATAAGCTCCTTAAGAATTATATAAAAACCAGAAGTGAGCACCTGACAACATGACGGAAGGGTACCTCACACCTTTTCAAATTTAGTTTGACGCAGACAATAATCATTTGTGCCTACTCCATTTCTGAGGAAGTGATGCGTCCTAGACTGTATGGCTCCCATCTTGAACTAAAAAGGTACGAATACTAAAAGGATTTTTCTTATCAAATCATAACAATACACAAACAATGTAGTAATGGATATCCCACACAGTGAACTGATTACATTTTCTCCTGACTTTTTGACTTTTTCTCATTGTTCAATGTCATAAAAACATGTGTACAACTTTAAGGAAATGTAATCCGTGTAACTGAAAGTGAGTCGAGACCCTTCAAAAGCATAAATAAATTGACAGAGATTCGACACCGGAAAAGGATCAGTCAGTCCTTCCTTCGAAGTCCACACCGGAATAAAGAGCTCCTTGCTGCTAGAATTTAAGAAATGTCAGTCTCAAATCTTTCGTTCTTGCTTTGTACTGCTACTGATGTTACTGTGATATATTATGGGTGTAGCCTCAGCTTCAGTTTTAGGACATCGCCAGCCGCCACAATGTCTGCGATTTTAACTCAAGGAATTTTATGTTTCCCTTTCAATAAAGCATACAAGGAAAGGATTGGACAAGGATTAAGTTTCATATTATATCCGCATCCACTTTTAAACGTGAAAAGGTAACAGGTATTTCCCAGGAAGTCTTACACAACTTATTCAAAATTAGTCTTATTTTAAATAAAGACTACGTGTCAAATTTCCATCATACGACTTTGACGTGTTTGTCTCATATTTCCATGCAAGTCTGTGCACCTGAAGCCCTGTACTACGGTAATTTACAACATTACAACCACCTCGTGAGAATTTTTAATAATGCACATTTCAGATACATATATTCATAGGGCAAAAATGACAACGCATAACTGAGAGTCTAAAATACCAAGAGAGATTTAATATTAAGTCTTATTTGGTGGCTGAAAACAGTTATGCGATCGTTTAAAACGTTGAAGACCACTTTCACTGTGTTAAAATGGGATTTATTCTGTACTGTAAACTGATATTGCGGGATTTTTATATTAAGAAGAAACAGGTGTGTGGGCAATTTCTTGTGGGACCTAGTCATTTCAAGGATCATTTCACAAGTCAAAGAAAGGTCAAAACGTTTTTTGACACGTCATGCATATTTATTGCACTTTGGACAAGATTGCCACAGTCAGATGTCGTACATCCACTAAACAATGCTAAATGCTATAAAATATATTTGATGATGGCCTGAAATCAAAATTCAAATTGCCTTTATTGTATTGATGAGAGAAAACAGATGTATGATGTATGAAGATTACAAATGGTTTCTCGTAAGTTTACTAATACAATAGGTAATAATCAAATTGCATGACTGTTGTAAGTTAAGCAAATTAAAAATTTATGGAGCTGCAAAAATATTTTACAATCCCTTGTTATTTCAATTTATATTTAGAGAGATGTAAGGACATAGATTTAATGGAAAAATTTAACACATGCCGAAATTACGATTTGAGAAAATGATCCTAAATATATTTTCTGTATTGAGTTTAATCTTCACTTGAATGTTTATTAGTAACCTGAACTGGAAGAGAGTCGAAGTGATATTGCCTCCAAAGTACGATAAACTTATTCAAATGTCAAACTGCTTAAAAAACAATCAATGCCAAATTCGATTTCGCAATAGTCTCCAATGAAATATTGGAAAACCAGAATGTTCTGAAAGACGGTTTTATTGCTTCTTTGAATTTACGTTTTCACAGATTTGTTTAGGAATCGTCGGCTGCGACAAAAAGTGAAGAAATGTTACTTATGTAATGGGCCAAGACTGTAAGTAAGTGTAGGACCAAACCTCCCCTGTATGTAATAAAAATTCAGCAGTGAATGGAAATGACTTGATTCAAAACAGTAGGTACATCTCACATTGATTTGCTCTCACACATTTACATCATAAATCGCGGCAATACGAAGAAAAATAGAAAAGACAAGTCGAAACGAGCAGGGAAAACAACACATGGACTTTTTTATTGCACATCATCTCATGTTACATCATAAATGGGTGCTTTTACACAGTTTTGAAACAAAAACCCAAGTTCAGTCAGACTATGTGCTGGCGTTAGCGAGTCTGTTGGTTTGGTCTCTTCTTTTTTTCTTTTCGTGCAGGAAGGAGATAGGGAAAGAAGGACGCAGAGATGCAAGCCGTCAGCCCGACAAAACGGAAAAAGGGAGGTTCGTCGAAGCAGAGCTAGTGACAGAAAGGGATTCACCAAAGGCGGGCCCAACTCATTCCTGCGAGGATACACACGTAACGCTGGATTGGCTCCGTCGAGCATCACATTTTCGGGACTTTTGCTCCTTGAAACTCCAACCAACCACCAACAACCCTAACAGCACTACATGACTCCATTTAACTCAACAAGAGCATCAACAACAATAAAAACAAGAAGAATAGAAGCACCAGAGGAAAATAACAAAAGACTCAGTTTGTCTGATCCTATTATTATGATCGTTTTTTCTGCTACTATCATTACACGCTCCTTCGACTACGTGTCGAAATATGTGTATTAGAGGAGAAGAAGAAACAATCTTACACCATATTTCCCCGAGCCTTTTTCCTCGTCATTGTGTACGTAAAACGGATGGAGGATTCAACGAAAGCTTCCACTCACTCACATAGTTTTGGAAATGCCCTCGAGAGAATACTATAAAAATGATGTTGTTACCAAAAGAGACGAAGTGGTTCTGTACATTAAAGTAAGTCCGAAGCTAAGAGCTCTCTTTACTCCCTTCCATTTACTTCCTCATATCCACCACACTCACACAGCTCAGGGAAGCTTAATAATGTAATAATAGAATGGCACCGCATAAAAATACACGTAACATTGATTTCCAGTAAAAAATCTGTACCCGTGTATCGTGGAGAGAATGCAATGGAAAAGTGACACTTTCCCCTTTTGCACTTTATACTCACTATGTACAGAATGCATGTAGTGTAAAGATGGTTGTAACATAAAATTCGTAATACACACACTTTTCTACTTGTGATATATGACATGAAAATGTGTGCCTCTTCGCGAGCTACTAGCAATCGCATGCTACAGAGTCTTATTTTCACTTTTGATTAATCATGGAATGCAAGAGTCAAAATGAGCGTGAAACCACAGACAAAGTGGTAGGGAGACAAGGGTAATGAGGCTTTCAATCCTTTTCAATAAAACATATCTTATGTGGTAGGAGTTTAGAAACGAGTAACTTACTGGGGCATTGTGAAACAAGTTCCAACGACGTGAATCCTGTTTCACACAAATATTCTTTAGTTCCACTATCAGTGTGAATGTGACAAAATTAACAGCAACAACATTTGGATCGAAAAGTGAATCTCTTCTAGCTTAATTTGAGTACTACTGTATACAAACTTTACAACATCACGATTCAATGTTGTAACTTGCAAGTTTTAGCAAGCGACGTACTATGGTTTTTGATGACCACTAATAACTATAAACACTAAGACATTCTCAACATAAACACGGGTTTAAAGATTAAACTAATTCTTTACAGTTAATTTCTTCTAAAGCAGTTGGAATGAAATAAATTTGGAGATCAAAGGTAAGTGTAAACAATTATCCTATCTTAACTTCATCACATTTTTTACTGAATTCCTCCATTCATAACTAGGAAGTACAGGAACTGAAGTGGTAAATTAGATAAGAATGCACTTGTTTAGCCGGATACATTTACGATATTATGCAAATGTCATTGCTGCAAATAATGGTCGTAATTATTAATGTGAAAATTGAGCAATATTAAATTCATTCATGTATACATCAAGTTACTGAATGTTTAACTTTAGTGCCTAAACGGACAAGCAACTTGATTATTATGGTAGTAATACGTTATAAATTGTTTATAACTATCGTAATTCGAAATTAGCTTCCATCACGTTGTGTTAACTTATCTTTGAAAAAAAATGAAAACAATAAATCTCTTTATATTAGATGGTAATGTAAATAAAAATACTCGATGTTTTAAAACACCACAAAGTTCAACAATGTCAATTGCCCGTAATTCTGCTTACAAAGCTAACTTTATGCGTATTTCACAAGTGTAGCGTTTTCTTACAACCCATTTCCAAGAAGCGATATGCATATCTAAAACTAATTCCAGTGTTCAGATTTGTTATGATTATTGAATGGCTATAAGCACAGTGAAATATTAGTGAAGCCAAGACATATGAAGCAGGAAATTGAACTTACGAAAATCCGTAACTGCATTGCCATAATCAAGCATTTAATTCTTTAAGGTTACCACTTTTTTTCTCGAAAGGATAATAAAATGCCTTTCGTAAACAAATAGAATGGAATTAAAATATCAAAATATTTAGAAAAGCATGATTGAAAGCATCATCCTTGCACTTTTAAAGTAGAGGCAAGTGGCTGAGGTGTGAAAAGGTATCTGAAGTCGGCGTCAATGTGATCTTATTTGCTTGTACTAAATAGTTGCGAATCTGACCGGCCTAGCTTGTGTACGTACCACAAGATCATGACAAATAAATTAACAACGAAATGCATTTTATTCTCCGCTATGCTAACAAAGCATAATAGAGTTCTTTACCAAAATAACAGCAATAATAATAATAATAATAATAAAAATTAGCGACAGGCTGTCGGTATGCTTTCATTATCCAGCATGAGTACAATAACCTTATTATCTTTTGTAAAAAGTTGTGGAGAGGATGAGACATTCACCAATTACTATAATATGCTATTTTCCATCTGCGAAGTGCCTCCTTCAGTGTGACATACTCAGGTTCTCGTGTTCTCAAGAATTCCTCGGATTCATAATAGTCTTCAGGAGTCTTATTGTAGTGGTCATAGAGTTCCTTCAAAACTCGATTATTTGGGAAATCTTTTTGCATTGTTCTGTACAAGTTTCTGGCAGGAAATTCGTATCTTTCTTCGCCCATTAGATTTCTAAACTGGAGATAGCGAATGGAGGCAGCCATTCGGTGTTCTCGTTCCAAGTACTCCAAACCGCACTGAATCAACCATGGAATGTGCCTCAGAAAAAAATAGTAAAATAAAACATTTTGTATGAGCCAATGAACAGTATCCAATCGTCCTACTTCCGCATGATTTCCAAAAGTCAAAAAGCGCCTTCTCAGTTGTGTAAAGATATTTAAAGGTTCGGCCGAAGAGGACTGAACAGGGTCGTACCCTTGGCGGATTATGTGATGACCCTGGTCCACTAAAAATATTGGGAGTGGTTTAGTAGATACGTATTAAATTTAATTGTGTAAAATTAAGGGTTAAACTACTAACGGTCATATATGTTGCGGAGAAGAGCGCCCACTCCCCAGACCAGGCTAAAGTAATAATGGGTTTGATTCACACTGTCTCTGGCTTCGCCATCCTCCAATTTAAACATTCGGTACGTAGTAGCGCGCAAATATCTCATTGAGATTTGCGCGTCGCAAAGGACATGGGAGTCAGGATCACTCTCGAATTGTTTATTTGCTGCACATTCACTGTACTGGCTCGCAGGATCTTTTAAGCTCATGGCCCGAAGCACAAGAAATCCGTAGGTTGACACCGTGAAAGGGAGAAGGTAAAGAGGTGGAAAGCGTCTGAAAAACGTTGCACAAACAATGGTAACAAATGAACCCAAGTTGACAAATCGGTTCATGAGACGCCAGTGTTCTGTTCTGTCTTTAGTGGTCTGCGCCAATGCAGGATCCTCCACGATAATCAATGACTCTCGGCGTATCATGGCACATTCCAGAGCGAGCCACATTTTGTATACAGCGTCTACTGTCACTTCTGCATTCTCACATTGAATGTTTTGTAAATATTAACTGTCGCAATTTACATGTAAGAACAATGTTTTATTATATGCCAATATAAGAAACTTATCGGAAACCTGATCCTTCCACTTCTGGAATTACGGTGTACACACCGCGGTCCAGCTCCGGTTTGTATGCTTTCGCAGCGAGGACACCTTCACATTGTGTACGGATTCCACCTAGCCACACATTTTTCCTCTCTGGAGCTACCATGAATGGATCTAAATTTGGAGGACATCGAACGCGAAGTTTCTCATCTAAATTGCTTTTAGAAGAGTCAGAAGGTTGCTTATACTGAAGTGGTGGTTCTTTTATGTAGTAAAAGGTGGGTAGCTTTGTGTGACGCATCATTAATGTACAACGGCCATCATCCTCATGTCCGAAATCTGAAGCAAAACTCAATTTTCAAGTGAAGAATCAATTATAATTTGTAAACGTTTTTTGTTCTATTTTCTACGTACAATTAAGTTTTCGCCGTTCCGTCCTCGACTTCTTATCTTGTTGGATAATTTCTACTTTCCCATACATTTTGGTAACAGTTGAGGAGGATAATTTTTCTCAATGAGATGTATGTATGTATCTTGAAATTGAAGTCACCCTTTTTTAGAATGAACTGTTTGTGTCAGCAATAAATTATTCGACTCCCAACGAGGAATTGAACATTTTTGTCAAAAAGTTAGAATATATTTTATGACTGACATTCGATTCCTTATATTGTTGACATGGCTGTGCAGATGCAATTTGGTCTGCAAGGAATCAACTATTCCGTTCAGTCGTTGAAAGCCGAGGTCTGAGCCTTACAAAACGTTGATGTATGAGCTAGCAGCTGCCTCATTCTTTAGGTGCACAGCACTAGTATAGACCGAACATAATGTCAATGTCAACTCCTGGTTCTAAACTTTTTCACGTTCTTTTCGAAAAGACACAGATTGCTAAATTGAATAATACTTTGTGAGTAAAGAACATGAAATCGTTTTCAACAGTATTACAAATCATTGCTACAAATTCGTATTATTAAAATGCATCAAGCGTCAACTTAAATATTATAAAATATTATTTCCATTTCCCCCAACGAGGTTCCAAATAGGTCGGCGTCAATTCTGAGATAGTTTTGTAAACATACTTATGTACTGGCATGTCTGTTCAAAGTGAGAATCGGAAATCGGAAATATTTTTATTGTCACTTTCTTGTTATTTTTTGTCGTATTTAATGGGCACAATGCCGTCCCTGTTATAAAACCCAGAGAATTAGGAACCAATGTTTTACACAAGACATACATATGTAGCTACTACATACGTTGTGGAAACATTTAAAGGGTTTGACCCTTAACCCCTCATTTGTCAAAATAAAGACGAAAATATAAAATCTGAGTTTGACACAACTGGAAAATATTTCAGCCTTTTCGCAAACCAACAAAGTTGACTTATTTACGAGAACCTTGTTTTGCTTCACGTTGCCCCGATCGTTGCGAGTGTTACGGCTGACTTGTGAAGAATTCTTCCTGTCTGTTTTCCTCATCACAATTTTTCAGCTTCGTTAGCTTTTTTTAAAAGTTGAGCCGACAACACATCCAAAAACATTGGTACCTACCTACCTACGACGTTATCGAGATCGAAGAGGGAGATAAACATTCTTGTAATTGTTGTTCATATTAACTCTGTCAACTTTTATATTTTGACTTAGGTATCCTTATTTCAGGAATGAAAATGAGATTATTTCTACAAATATATAAAGCGATGTTGATCGTTATCTTTGTTGTGGCATCAAGTCATCGTCTTACTAAACACTTTATAAAATTTATTGCTTTCGAGTAAGGAGATACATAATTGCAAAAACTAAATAATAAAATGTAAACTGAATATCAGAGTGAGGGTGGAAGCTCATTAATGAATGGAATAAGTGTAATTGCGTAACATTGAAGATAATAATTAGGACATTAGCATTGACTGACTCTAACAAACAAAAATCATACTCTGTCTTGAAGCAAACGTAAACAAAGTGGTGACTGGTGAGATAAATCAGCGTGCTGAATGAATTGTATGTAGGTACCATAATATTACACGATGTGTGTGTATGGATGGATAACTGAGAAGGGAGGCGAGGCGGGTTTATCAATGAATGAAAATAGTAAAATTTACAACTGGGTGCCGCGTTGTTGGAAATATGATTAAAATACACATTTCGTGATGACTTACTTTTATGCGTAATCACTGCTTTCTTTTTATTATGCCATTACCCCATTTTCTCACAGTCTCTTTTCAAGGTGAGCAGACTTGCTCAATCAGTACTCAAATTAACCTTTTTATTATGACCAAACATGCAAAATTAACATTTTCAAAGTGTTTTCCCGATAGGATGTTGTTTACAGTCGACGTAACGGCGACATTGCTTTCGGCAATTTCTTTTATTGTCAACCATTTCATCAACTTTAGAGTTTCTAGAGAACCTAATTGACTTTGTTTTTATTTACGTTCCAGCTACGCGCCTCACTGTCATCATCCAAGAAATCTGTTTTATTGATACTACAGTATCAACTATAACTACTGGAGATTGTTATTATTGTGAAATTCAGCGTATCAGACTGGCGCTATCCAATTCTCCCGGCAGAAAGTGTCTAGATCCTGAAAAAAGAAGTAAAATTCACGTTCACGTCTGCTGTTACGTCATCATCGTCCTCATTGACTAGAAAGACGACCTTTTGAGGAAAATCTCGTCATCATCAATAAACATAAAAAATTGTACAATCTGCTGAGGTAAGGCTAGCGCAGTCATGCACGGCAACTGTTCAATGACTAGCCTTTGCAAACTACTTGACTCGACCTTTTAGTCACCATCGTCATCATCTGAGTCGAGTGTAAAATACGAGGACCATGCCATAAGCTTCTATTAAGTTGCTTAGTCGCCTGTTCGTGCTCAAAATCCAGTGAGATCGGATCCATCCTCCATCCAACTTCTATTAGAGCGCATTTCGGGAGAAAAAATTGGCAACTTTGTGGAAACATCACGTAATATAGGTTAGCTTCAACTGGGACAAGAAATAGACGAAGACAAAAGTTTTTATAATGATTACTGCTGCAATGCACTCATCCATTCATTCAATCCTGTTTACTTTTTAAGCCGGTCATCGCCATTATTTTTTTTAAATAAAGAAAACACTAACAATGTGTACGAGAGACCTTCAGAAATTTCCAGAGAGTCAGCAAGAAACCCTGATATGAAAAACGCACAACTTTTGCTGGATATCTGCTGACGCGTACTGATCCGACGCTAACTTTTAAGATGCTGACGCTTGAATTACTAATAAATAGTGCTACATGGTAAACTCGACGACAACGCGGATCTTGAGTCGAAATATGACGATGACATTCAGTAGCTTTGAATACCACAGCATGAACACATCTATCGCTGAGAAAGCTGCGTAAGTCCACTGGCTACATTAAATGATGTGGCATGAGACGAGGTTGATGTGTGGGATCTCGGTGCAAAGGAATAGTGTGGACAAACTGTGTCGTCTTGAATGATTTTGTGCGTATAAAACCTAAGTTTGAGATTTGAAGCTTTGTCAGATGGTGTAAAAGCAGGGGGAAGGAAAGAAGAAGAAGAGAGAGAGAGAGAAGCCAGCAGGGAAGAAAATAAAGTTCTCGTTCTCGTTTAAAGGCTTTTGTAAACTTTGGCTATGGGACAACGACTGCTTGCCACCACTCAGAGTTTCATGAGGAAAGGGAGGACGTGCCGACGTGCCGTTAACTAAGGAACGTGATCTGGACACTGTAAATACGGATCTGCATTGCATGCAGTGCACTCACTGTTGCCCGTCCTCTCGCCGACGTAGTAGCACGATTACTCCATTATTACTATTACGATTTTTCTACTCTTTTGACATTTCTCACATGAACTCACCTTTGCCAATAATGTAAAACTTTTACGAGAGATTAATATATGTTAAGGTGACATACAGGTGTCCAAAATAGTTTTTTACGGGAGGCTAAAAATGTGAATGAAAAGTTGAAAAAACTTTTTATTGACTTCTTTCACGTTTGCCATCAACTCATGTTTTCCTATTTTGCTGTGACATTTTAAAGCGATTTTGTGGTGTTCTTTGTGACAATATTTGGCGTGTGACTATTTCGTTTCTGGTTTTTTTTAACAAGTGAATCATTGGGTAAAAAAGATACGGATCAGAAGATTACTACAGATTGTGAACTTGAAAGAAAGAAAAATGAAGGAGAAAAGTAAGAATGCAGCGCGGACACGGAGAGAAAAGGAAAACCAGGAGTTTCTTGAGCTGGCCAGGCTTTTGCCATTACCGGCTGCAATCACATCTCAGCTCGATAAAGCATCTGTGATTCGTCTCACAACATCTTACTTGCGCATGCGCCACGTATTTCCTGATGGTAAGATAACTTGAATATTAATGTTTCGTTATCTAAGTTAATAAAATTTAAATAGCTCAGTGAAGAAGTTTACGATTTTTCTTCCATATTCCATGAGAGAAACCGTTTCAACAATCATTACAACCTAATCTCATTGAGTACATTGAAAGTGCCGTGTCTATCTCTGAATTTGGGGATGCCCTCGATTTATTACGCAGTTTGATTAACAATAATTGAAGCCCTATAATGGTTTATTTTCCGGTTTAACGCCTTTCAATTCAATTTCTATATAATCATTAGTGAACATTCATTAAGATTTTCATCCTTGTCATAACGTAACAAAGTACAAATTAGGTTTGCGTCCCTTCATGAGACGTTGATGAGCTGACGGCGGCACAGTTGGTGGTACTAGAATGAGGACACTGTCAAAGAGGAAAACTCAATCGAAAAATTGGAGAACAATGAGAGAGAAAGCAATTAAATGAAAGGAAAGAAAGGATGTTTGTTTGCGGCAACCGGTTGTCATTCTGAGAGTCGCCCTTTGCCCCTTTGAACGTTTGTCTGCTTCGTATTGCCAAAGTTTTGAACTCTTTCTCTGAACCACTAATGAGAGTGGCTGCAGACTTCCCATTTATGTCTGAATGTAGATAATTTAACCATAAAAAATGAAGACAACTTTAATGACTTTCACATTTACAAATGTTTTAAAACTTGTGAATGAGGAGTTTAAAGTCGACGCTCTGTTAAACTTTGTGCTAGCACAAAATCAACCAAACAATGCAACTTCTCTTAGTTGAGTGATGTTGCATGCAGAGAATAATGCATGTACAACTGTAAAAGATATTTAAGACAGTGGAACATATCGACACCCTTCTTTTCCCCATTCCAAGCGTAAGGCAACAGCGTGGAACGAAGGCGGAGAAGGCGTTCGTCCAAAAATAATTGGCACACTTGAAAATTGCCTTCGTTAGCAGAAATCACAGAGTGTCTGACTGAGTGAGAGAGAGATCATTTTGTGTAGTAAAAATATGAAAGGAGGAAAAAGAGGGTTTTGGTCGGCCGTTCTCCTAGTTGGTGGTATGTACGGCGGTTATAGCGGTGCAGTGGTTGAATATCGCCTCCATACACTTATTCATAGCTGCTTCATCCTTCGTATTCTTTCATCAAAAAGATTGTTTGATATTCACTTTTATTTTAAAAAACAAACTCCCGACCCTTGTTATTTTAAGGTTGTTGTATATAATCGACAGACTACATGTATTCGTGCATTATTTTTCAAGTGGCACTTTGTAGGAAACTGCTATTCTTTTCACACTACCCTCTTCTCATCATAACTGGTGCTGGATCCATTATTATTCCATTTTGTTAATACATGACTCCATCTACGGCACTTGTTTGATAAAAACCACCAGCATAATATTACCAAACTATCACAAACTTCATGCATTTCCCACCACAGAGAATGTGCCACCCAGGAAGGAAACTTTTAGAGAAAACAATAAAACCTTGTCTTTTTCATAGAAAACCAGCATTTTCAGTTTAAAAAACTCCCGACATTTTTGTCATGTCATGCCACTTTAGAATTTCTGATTGGATGCGAGCAAATATGAAGAAAAACGTATTAAAAAGCTGAAGCCACCTCGTTATTAGAAAAGTCGTGAATGTTTGTATGCCGTATTAAATGAGGAGAGGAGGTATTCTTGAAACTTTTTTTTTGCAATTCATGATCTCTGATCATGTTATAGCACCTTCCAAAGTCGTAAAAGTAATATAATTATTATTTTAGTGACATGTTTATTGCCTCTGTGTTGAAACGAGAGTTGTGCGATTCTATGCCGATCTTTGTCACGAGGTTCTTTATTTCACATTGTTAAATAAAATATTTTGCCGTAAAACTTTCTGCACTAGTTTGTTTAACAAGGATCCCAAACATTTAAAGTTAGAAGCCGTGGATTTTGGTTCCACAATCGTAAATTGGCATGATTCCGCGGTTAGCACAAAGCCGCGATAAATGTTAGAAAAGGAATCTTTTATTGCTATTATTCTTACGATTTACCCCTCTGTGGTTATTACATTAGGAAGAAAGGTGCACCTGAAACATGATCGGAATCCAATAAACACACATTTGATACATGCATATTAGAAAAGCAGAACAAAGCAGAGAATGACGGGAATGTTCTTCCGTTCTCCCCCTTTTTCTCTGAAGTGTCGAGAAACAACCTTCGCATTAAAAAGACATAAATCTCTGCTTGTTAAACACAACCACTGTGAACAAGCTTGGAGCTTGTAAGGTTCATTTCATTTCTTGCTGTAACATGAGCTCAGGTTTACTGACACCCAGCTTCACACCAAAACTTTTCTTTTAAATCATGACCAGTGTGAACACTACATTGATACAGCCACTCACATTGACTTGTGTCTGCTTTCGACAATTTTATGAGCACTTGAGTGTTATACAATTGCATAGTGCACACCTGACAAAATTCCATTTTTGCTGTGATAAATATTATGGCATGCATTATGCCTTTTTGCTTCGTGTAAGCAAACAAACAAGCTGCCTTTCTTTGTCAAAAAAAACAAGTCAGGAAAGAGCCGAAGGTTCCTTTTTTTAGAAATTGGCTACGAGAGCTCATGCAGATATCGGAATTTCATTATGATTTGGAAATTTAAAAAGAATCAAGTGAATCCCAAGCCTGTCCTGTGAAGATTCTTTCGTTTTCTAATTTTTTATGTTCATTGGTCTGTTATCCGTACATCCTTCCTTAATATATTTTAAATGGCATTGCATAGAACATTGATTAGGAAATAAGGATATTTTTCGCAATGCCGAAGGGGTGAGTTCGCCGACACGATGATGGGCCGAGACGAAATTACCTATAAAATTTATACATATGATCAGTCTATTAAATCAAATGTCACAGTATGAGCTCCTTCCCTTGAGTTATTTATGGGATACCGTGAGAAGAAATTGAGTGGGAGAGGAACAGAAATAAAAACCTCGAGTCAAACCTTTATATTCCACTCAGTGAGTTTTACCCATTCAATAGCAGAGAGTTAGAAAGGGTAAAAAATATTTTAAAGATATTTATGGAAGTTTGGACAAGCGGGACTGCTCTTTGTTTGTTTCAACGAAAGTGAACGCTTTGGGTGTTTCGAGAAACAAGCGATATCATATCTCCGCTTTTAAAAGGATATCTGCGGTAATATTGTAATATGACATTTTATATTAGTATCTCTACTTTTTTTAAATATGAGTTTGTTGAAAGGTCGAGACGGTGAAGACGAGTTGGGAAAAAGAGGAAAAGGACAGTGATTCAATTCATACTCAATTTTTAAAATGCATAATAGAATTTTAATATGAGTTTTATGGACAAAGAGGAAAACTTAGTGTAGCTCCGGCTGCCCACTTCGGTTATAATCAATTAGTTGTGGATTGAAGTAAGGAAATCAAAGATTGTTAACCTGCTCACTGCCACATTTTGCCTCTGTTTAATATATAAATGATATATATGTACATTTAGAGAAGCATTTTTCTATAAGAATTTTATTCATGTATTGCAGACATTTCTTGTAGAAAGTATTTTAATATGTACTAATCATTGTAAGTGCGTCGGAAATCTCTGTTCAATAACTGGTAATGGTATTGAGTAATGCCGATATTTTGCACATTTAATTAAATAATGATTGTCTGTGCTCTCCTCCTCCGAAAATTGTAAATACACATTTTTCTATCTGCATACCTGCTATTTATGGTCTAACCAAGCTCTATTCTTTAGCCATTGTGTTTAAGGATTGGTGTAGGTGGGCATTGCTGGAGGCAAAATGATTAGAATAATGGATCGTGTAGCATCTTCCATCTTGTTGACTTTTCCCTTCAGCCTTACCCGTTCGTAGCAGTAGCCCAAAAAACTCATGCATACCTATAAACGTTAAAAGAGATTCAACAACTGCTACTGGTAAGGTAGTCAGCATGCCAGAGCAGCCATATCTTTTAAAAAGGTAAATGTACAGCAATAATTCATGCGTATGGGTGGCTTTTTCTCATCCCCGTTGAAGACAAACTTGTGAGAATATCTCTTTCCTCAATTTTCCATTCCATTTTAAGGTGCTCGATAGGAACACTGACAAATTCTAGCACTATAAGAAACGAGTCTTAATTGAAAGTAGAAAATAAGATGGTCCAAGAAAGCAAAAGTCTACTGGTTCAGTCCACCCCTTTTTATGGTCAGAGCAGCATTTTTTATTTTATTACTTTTATTAAAGGAAGACTTTGAAATGTTCCTTGGGAAATGCTTTTATTTCTGGTTGACATGAGCTTACTTTTGTGATGACTTTAATACGTTAAATAACTAAAGTAAAAGACCTGTGTTGGCTGTGTTGCGTTTACGTTATGTATATAGTAACAGCATTGTTAGGAGAAGCAACATAACCAACGTTGCGTCATCCAATCGTCATCACTCTGTGTTGTCAACATTTTCTTTCTCCTCTTCTCGTTGCTCTCCTTCGTCTTGTCGGGGTTGCGACTGTTGAGTCAGACAAAGTGCTGCTGGTCGTGGTTGATCTAAAGTATGTACATTTCCTTACTCCAGAGAGCTTCAAAATGTATACTGGAGAGAGATTCTACCAAGTACGTTGGAGATTCGAGCTGGTTTCTCATGTAACAAATAAAATGTTTTATAAGGATTCTAACGCTAAAACTGCATGACATTGCTCATACTCATGATTATATAAAAACTCGAGGAAAATTACTCGCTCTATTTTTTGGTTGCTTTTGCTTCCTCCTCGAGAAAAGCCCTCTCTGAAGTCTTGCCGTGGTTTGGTAATAGAAATGTTTGCAGAAAAGATTTTCTCTTGGTAAATCCCGCTTAATGGAACAAGGATCTAGCGAGGAGAGTGAGTGGAGTGGGTTCCTCTGCCACTCAGCGAAAGGGAGAAACGAAAATGTGAGCACTGTTACGGAGATGATAATGACGATCGCGATTGTGGTTCGTTGGCGTTGATGTTGCAACATAATTTTATTAATAGGAGCAATAAAATATAGAATTTAAGAGAAAACTTTGAACGAAAATATCGATTTCTCCATAAGCGGTACAAACTGCTTCAGTTTTCGGTGTCAGTTAAAATGTGTTGCATGCCCTAAAGAACAAAAGTTTAAAACATTCATGTAAACCGGACGAGAATTTTGACGCTGTTCTAATAAACCTTTTGATCGCCCAATTTGTTATTAGCTATAATAACAGTGATTGGCTTTGGTTTATGGTTAATTTTACCTTTTATTCAAAATCCCAATCAGTATTCAACTAAATTAATTAAGAAACTATTGTATTGTAATGTATGAAGCTTTCTCTTTCGAAAGTAGCATCCAGAAAGCGCCTCTTGGTTTTTTTAACGTCATTTTATTTTCTTACTTTTAAACCTTACTCACTTATTACTCCTCCTCTATGCTACCTTTTGAAATATTTAACAACGTTTTTAACCGAACTTCTACTGACTGACTTCGAATTGTCTCAGTTTTTCTGTTGTCCGGCGTCTTTTATGCCGACAGTTTGCAAGTGTCAATTTACAGTCTCCGTGTGCTTTGAAAATATTTTCACAATAAGATCTCTTGTTACGACTACAAAGAATCTCCCTCCTCTCCTTCCAGCATTGACAAAATGATCTATTCAGTAATTTTGAAGAGTTGTCCATTTTGATTCAAGTAGGTTTGCGTGTAATTTTATTGTGCACCCACAAAGCAGTCACCGATAAGTTTGTGTGTAAACCGAACAATCAGTGTAATCACCCGTATCCTTCCTTGCCCTTCTCCCTCCCCTCCTCGATAATATTTAGAAATATAAAAGAAAATTGAAAAGATTGTTTGCCCCTACTTTTTCATACGTGTAAGTCTTTGGACGACCCTTTTTACGTCTCAGCCTCTAATTCACTTATTACAAAGTTTGTCAACCAATTCTTTTGAACGACTCTTGTTTGCATTACAATAAGGAGGCATTAAGCATTACTTTGTTTATTTGTCACTGTGCAATTTCAAAGCACGGGAACACTGGGCCGAGAAACAATAATAATGGATAAGTTTGATTAGATTTAACCCACATCATCGCCTTTTTGTTTGAATAGGTACATAAAATCCGATAATCTTCTCTGATTGCTTGCGCCGATTAAATATTATTCTTATTACAAATTTTAATGGAATTAGTCGCCTTTTTGCTTCTCATTCCACAGTCACCAGTCAGTCGCCATCATTGCTGACGTAATATAATCTTATCGACAGAAGGGGAGAAAACAAAAAGTCTTTCCTTTAGGCAGAACATCTTTCGTGATGTATCTCCCTCATCTCTTTAGGATGAAAGCACCACAAAAACGTTCCAATGCTTTTATTACTGATTTAAATATGTTGGATGACACTGAACAATTATGAAAGTTAATAATTTCTGTAATATACCATTGCCTTGTCTTGCTTAACTTGAATATAATTAAACAATAAAAACCTCTGTAAGTGTTGTTAATGTTTGATGTTATAACTCGGCGAATTTTGTACATGCAGTTCTACAGTTTTCACGCGAGTTTAAGCAGACTTTCGTTCTTACCAAAAAACAAAATACCACTTTTGAAGGTTTGACTCAGATGAAATCATTTTTACAGTTCAATGCAATGTTAAAAAATCAAACAGAAGTTGTCATTCTTTGGTTACATGAATATTAATTGTTTTCTATTTCAGGTCTTGGTGATGCATGGGGAGCCCTTCCGCCTCCCAGAGAAAGCACTATTAAAGAACTTGGCTCACATTTGCTTCAGGTAATTTTTTTATTTCATACTTATCGTTAGTAGTAAAATTAGAATTAGACAGTAATAATATTCCCTTTGGTCATAATCAATGTCCATGAAATATGTTGTTACAAAAACAGTTTTCTTAACATTGCACATTGTCTGTAATCGATAAAGCTAATGGATAAAGACAATTACTTGAGCTGTTTATAAACGTTTTCGTATACATTCATTTTGTATATTCATTTGAAACTTTACCTGTAGATCCGAACATTTAACATTTTTTCCGCAGATATTTTGTTTTCTACGTACTAAGTATGTACATCTGACAAAGTTATTGATGATTGAGTACGGATAAAATTGAATTAGAATTACTAAAAAATCATTTCTTGCACATAAGCACAATAACCAGAACTGGTAGAGAAGCCTACAACAAGAGGACCATTGTTTCAACATTAATTTATATGGTGAAATACTTATTTTGAAGTATTGAGTAAAATGCGCCTTAATATTTTCAGTTACTCCGGGCTTTATTAAATGTACATGTGCCGTTGCTTTTGTGTATTCTTCATCTCTGCCACTTGTCGTGTCGTTGTCTCTTTCTTGGCTGCTTTACTTTAAGTATTTTTCTCTCTGCCTATTCTTGTTTTGTAAAGGCAGTTCGTGCTTACGAATAGAGGAGAGTAATGAATGGCTAATTAAATCAAAATCAGATCAAAACAGAGGCTCAGTTTTATAAGCCTTCACTTTCTTCCCAGGCACTGGAAACACCAGAAAGCTGCTTGGTAGACACATGTTTATGTGATACTATAAGCAAGCGCCTCCAACGCACTGTCTGAATTCCATAATAAATAAGAAGGACATGTGGAAAGCATATAATTTTTCATTACGTTTTATATATCTATCTATATGATACGAAAAAGTTGGATCAAGTTTTCCTTCCATTCTATCCTGTAAATCATATATTTTCTCAAAATTGTTGGTGAGTAATGTTCTCATTGTTTCGTTCTGTGAACAGAAAAATCACATCATTATCATTTAGTGATACCACCCTTTTGTTATATAGTGGATGGTAGTATATCTTGTTCCATGTTTTTTATGTTCATCCATACGCTGTCGTCATCATTAAATTTATGCTTATTTATGCAAGGAAAGCAGGATAAGCGATTTATTTCAAGAGACTTACTTGGTGCAAGTATTCCAAGAGAGACCGTCAAAAAACTACGGCTTTAAAGTAAACAATGAGTTTAAATGTGTAATAGTTACTTTTTCTTTATTAACTACGTCGATTTTTCCTTCGAATAATGTCGGCTTCAAACTTGTATAGCGATGACGAGCAACGTTTGATTATGCACCATTGTCACTCAATGTATGCATTGGCTGACGCGACTTCATAAACAAAATAAATCAGTTTACATGCTGCCTCTGCCTTTGACAGGGGTAAAACAAGAAACATCTAACTTGAAGCTCAAAAGATTTCCTTTTCACGAACAGAGCCTTTGTGCCAATCTCATGTTTACTGCTTCAGATTTCGGACTGATTGCAAGGGAAATTACGCCGACGATCCTTATCTGCTATGATTTCATTAATTTTTATGTTACATATGGTTATACGATGGAATTGATCTACTTCCTTCCTTCTTCCCACCATTTTTTTCTCGGGTTTATACCTGGCTTTACTTGTTTGATCAGTCCCCTTCTTTTGCTCTCAATTGTAAAATGTGATCAAAATGATAGAGCTCTGGCCGAGGTTCAGGCTTCACCAAAATCCTTTTTTGGGAATTTTCCCAAGCCTTTTATTCAAATTTTCAGGATGTACTGCCCTGCCCGCATCTTCCTGTAGTATTTGCGTACTTTTCACTCTAACGACAAACTTCTCCATTTTGAATCGAGATGCTGAGGAAAAAAAAAATAAACGTTGGAGATGTTGATGTCGGATATTTTGAAGTTTGGGAGTAGCAATAAATGCGTCTACGTTATTCACTTTTACTTATGCAAGTAGGATCATGAAAGGATGACAAGTTACTTATCAAAAATTTTATTCAGTCTCACGATTCCCAGGTTTTGAAAACTCTGATTTGCTGAAGTAGTTTTCGTTTTACTAACAAATACGTCATGTTTTGAACTATTAAAGGAGAACACGAGATATCTGCTTCGTTTTCCTTTATGTCACCCACTTCTGACAGCGTCACTGATTGTATCATTCGATGAATCAGCCCTTCCAAGATACTATCGCATCATAACTTTACTACGACTTTTCATTTGTTCCGTTTCTCGTTGCATTTCCTTATAATACAACTCAACCACATATATATGTATAAGTATTTTTTTTTTGTAGCATTCTATTACGTAGTAATGTAAATTATTATCAGAAATGATGGGAAGAATTAACCACTTAATTATTTTTCTTTATTTCAGACTTTGGAAGGCTTTGTGTTTGTGGTTGCCCCAGATGGTAAAATTATGTACATATCGGAGACCGCGTCAGTACACTTAGGACTATCACAGGTGAGACATATTATTATAGCTTCTACCCTTCTACGGCCTTATAGACAGATCCGCCAGCAATGTTTAAGAACAGATTTGTGCAAATGACGTTCAGTAAATGATACTACGGCTTCCAACGAGATGTAAACAGCTTCTAGATTTCGTAGACAAACAAATTAAATGATCCTCACAAACACAAGGATTATACTTGTAATCACATCAATAATACCTGCCACCTTCAACACGCACAAACTTTTCTTATCATGCTTTTACTAACCTAAATTTATTAGAGTAAATAATGATTGGCAAATTTTGTGTGAAGCATAAGAGATTTCCTACAATAATTATCGGAATATCTGCAAAGGAGAATACTAATAATAATGGCATAATCATCATGAAAGTACTCTTGATGGGATTATTATCTTCATTTGTCAAATACTTTCACTGAAATTATCATACCATTGGATATCTGAAATAAATACGACTAAGATGACAACGTTTGTTTATTTGAGATGATATAAGTATTATGATTATGAGATGGTATAATTTACTTGCGGTAAAAACAATTCAAATTACACATGAAGCAGTTTTTAAAATCATTTTTCGTAAAACCTGAACCGTCTAAATATATTGTAAGTTAATAAGCAAAGGAAATTTTATCATTTAAAAATATCTCCGATTTGGGGAGCAATAACACGCAGGAAAAGCACTGTGTCCAATTTAGAAGCAGTTAAATCAACAACATATGCTTCACACTGAAAGCAAATAAAGTTGTCACATTTTCAAATTGTCATTGGTGTTAAATGTACCCCCCAACTGAAAGTCATAAGATTTTTACGTAATTGCTTTAAGGAAGGAAGCCGAGTACAAATTACATGCAAGCTGTTCTAACAACTTCGTTCGAAAACTCGTTTGTTGTACGAAACACCGCCCTCTTAAACTTATATCAAATAAATAGGTACAAATGCTGTTGCACTCTTAAAGCAACGGCAGAAACATCCTCTTCTTAGTTAATGATGTTGTTAAACCTAGAAAATCAAGAATAAGGATGTAAAAGAGGGATTTAGGTGGAAAATAAGGAAGATGCGTACCTTGAAAAGAAGTAATACATACACAATGAACCAAGAACCAATACCTTGAAAGACGAATCACTAATGTTTTCTATACCTCAAAAAGGCATAAACGTCTATGAAGACATTTAATTTATTATACTTTCCTTCTTGTGTTGACGGTGGGGTGGATCGTGCCAAAGTGAAAGAATTCCGGATTTGGCTTTTAGGAATGTTCCTGTTTCTATTGCACTCTCAAGACGATCATAATTTCTTTGCATTCAATTGTAGTTATATGTTAGTAACAACGTCTAAGGAAATTGGTGGCCAATGAACATCTTCGAGGAGAGACAAATGATGACTACCCACCTTCTATGTTTATTTAAATCTATTTAAAAACTAAGCATTTATGTCACACTTGCAAAATAATTTTGGTGTGGTCTAAATATTATTTTAAAACATAATGATTTTGAAAATTGTTATTAATTGTCTTTTAATATCTGGGAACTTCTTAAATCTTTTTTAAATTGTATTTCATATAATACAGGTGGAACTAACCGGAAACAGCATATTCGAATACATTCATCAGGAAGATCACCACGAAATGTCCCTAGTTTTGAATTCCTGCCTTGAGCATCCTATTTATCCAATGAGTCCAGGTAAAACTTTCACTTCCGATTAACTCACCAACTGAAATTGTCTAGAAAATGCTTTATATTACGTTAGAATTGTTTAATTTGTATTAGAAATTGAAATCGCCAAAGCGTTTTTCATTCGAATGAAATGCGTTCTCGCCAAACGGAATGCTGGACTGACCACGCAGGGCTATAAGGTAAATCATATAAGATTTGAATGTTCTTATGCTGGAGACATCTTTTGTTGAAAGTGATTCATGGCAAATCAATGACAACAATGTAACTGACCCTACGCTACACATAAAAATAGGATTTTCCTGCTACTACGTAATCTCCATTTTATCATTCAAACTTGGTAGAGATCGATGAACGAAATGGCGACCATCTAAAGTGATAGCAGTACGGTACGACCTACAATTTTATGACTTCTAGACTCTTTTTGGATTAAATATCGCTACCAGAGAAAAACAAGATTAGCTATTTTTCATCATTTATCATTCATAAGTTTACATTCAAAGGCTGAATGGGGATGCGGATTTCAGGGGAAATGTGAACTACATTGCGGACTTTTGCCCACATCTCCTTGTGTACAATCGGAAAGAAGTGCAATAAATGTCGAATTTCACGAAAACCTGACTAATTGCTTTCGTTCGTGATCACGCAAATGGTGAAGAGGATGATCCTTTCCACTGCTTTTTCTACTTTGAAGGCACAGGGAAAGCCCTCACACTACGGCTTAAGTTAACCGACAAAAGTTAACTTTGTATTTTGAGGGTCAATACCGTTTACGCGTAGAACTGCTTTGGACCACAAAGATGCAACCGGTGGCATGTAGAAAAAGTCGTTCAGCCAATAGCATTTTTATCATGATTCGTGGCTCTCCGATTGTCAGGCTACTAATACTAGTATTGCCGTCATGCCAGCTTTCAGGAAAGTAACTTATTGGATTGCACTTGAGGGAAAAGTTGAAAGCGCGTTCAAAGATGAATGAAGCACGTCATTTATCGATTGGGTTAGGATGCACAAACTTGGCGATCAGTTAGAGGATTAATGCTAGGAGGATCCTTCCGCGGTGCATAGGAGTACACACAGTCGTGTTGTAAATACTATAAAACATCACATCCGATGGCTTAATCCTGTGCAATAAAATTTAGAAAATCACAGGTAGTTTCCTTGTTCGATTCGTGTTATTTTAAAGTAGGCAAATGCGACAAACAACAACTTGCATTCCTCACGCCCACACTTCAAACTGAAAATATTGAGTATAGAAGAGAGGATTAAGATAAAGTTTGTCTAGCAAAGTTATTTTCTCCACCAGATAAATGTTACCCAATCAGTCAAAGAATTTACTTTATGTTATTGAAAACCGAACTCATTCAAACTGCTTGTCAAAAATTTCCTTAATCACAGGTTAAAAAATGACTGATGGAAAGAGTCAATGAGAAATTAATTCTCATTTAGAGTTGTTTAGTGGTATCTTGAAAACACAAAACACGCATAAATGCAGTGGGTAAGTCATCCAAATGCAGCTACATTTTAACCGTCATTTAGTACCCAAAACAGTTGATAAAACGAGACAGTAAAAATCATGGCATCGACTATCGGCACACAAAAAGGCAATTTGTCCATATGTAATTGTGAACAATTTTATGAGGTCCTGCATTACGGTTGTATTATAACGCTCATGACATGTCAGCCGTTCGAGGGATTAAAATGGAGAAGGGGAGACCCAACAGAGAAAAAGACAAATTACACGCGCGTGACTCGACAAAGGAACGGAGTCGTTTACCGAGTTTTCACAGTGATTTTTAGTGATGCACGCTGCTCTTCATAAATATTATGTGAATGACACAGTAGCAATCAGTGACTCTCCCCCGCATTATTATCTGCTTTTTCCCCGAATGAAAGATATAAAATTGGCAATATTACACTATTAAGTGAAGTTATAGTACGCTCGAAAACTTCCTTGATTTATATGCATGCTTGTGTGTGGGAAAAGTTATAAGAAAGTTTAGAAAAGGTGCGAAAGATTAATTAGAGGCTATTTGAATCAGAATCGGAAATTAAGGATTAGATCTTCGTTCAGCGACAGCAGACACCTTTTGTAATCATTTTATGAATGGGATAAAGTTGGAGTCATGAGAGTTTTGTTCATATCTTTCTCTTTCTAGTCTAGATTTTGTTAGAATTTAAAGATGAAGACAATATGACAATTGACAAAGGCGACAGTACTGGCTTTACTTGAATTAAAACTTGGGAAAGCAGACAGATATTTTCATTGACTTATTCCGAATTCTAATTTTATTGAACTGTTTTAGGTCATTCATTGTAGTGGCTACTTGAAGCTGAAGCCAGTGATGGGAGCGGATGTTATGGGAAATGGTAGTACTCTGATGGATGGCGACAACGCAACAAACAATGGGAACACTGTGTCTGGCTGTGGCTCAGGAATTGGGTTGCAAAATCTCGGGTTGGTCGCAGTAAGTACCAAATATGATACTCTTATGATAGTTTATAACTAAAGAAATTATTGACATTTATTACTTAACGTTTACACTTGTAGGTAGGTCATTCATTACCACCTTCAGCCGTCACAGAAATTAAGATGCACTCCAACATGTGAGTTCATATTTTTAAAACTTAAATTTTATACATGATGAATGGTGACTTGATTACAAGTGATATTCTTATTTTATTTATTTTTAGGTTCATGTTCAGAGCGTCTTTGGATCTCAAGCTCATTTTTCTTGATGCTCGGTATGAATGAATGATGCGTAGAAAAATGACTCGAAACCTTTTGTTTTCACACTTTAATTCGGCATTTCCTTTCTTACGACTAGAGTGGCAGCTTTGACTGGCTACGAACCTCAAGATCTGATAGAGCGCACTTTGTACCATTACATTCACCTTTGTGATATAAAACCTATGAGAATCTCTCATTCCATCTGTAAGTCAAGTTATATAATTTAAATTTTACTGGGGAGAAATTAGACCACTTAAAATTAGCTTTAGATGGAAACAATAATACGCGTAATGAATAAGCGTGATCGCTAACAACTCATGATTGTTTCATTCTTTTCTGTTAAAAGTGTTATGTCGAGGACAGGTAACAACCTGTTACTACCGGTTTCTCACCAAAAATGGTGGATGGGTCTGGATGCAATCATATGCCACAATTGTCCATAACTCTCGATCCTCACGTCCTCACTGCATTGTCAGTGTAAATTACGTGCTTAGGTGAGTCATAATGTCTAACCGATTAGGAATACCATGCGTAAAAATTGCATTCAAGGAAATTAAATACAAAACTACCATCAATGTAGCGCATGTGAGGCAAGCGAACTTGTACTAACGACGGAGCAGATGGGTCAGCGAGATGATCATGGGAATCTGTCGAGTCACATGACCTCCATAATGAGTTCGTCATCGTCACCGGGCAGTGCTAACAACAGCGGAAGCGACGGGAATGTGGCGCATAATAACAATGGACCTACGACTAATACCACATCATCGACGACGAAAGTTAGAGCTCCAAGGAACAGGCAAAAGAAAGTAGTTGCACCGTATACGGTCCCCAGTGAACAGATTTCCCCGGTAAGAAAATTAAGATTGACAGAGCAGTGAATAAAACACAAGTTTCTGTAATTGCATTCATAAACAAGTGGCAATGAAATTTTTAGAAAGCTGAATTCAGCCCTATTGCCGCTGGTCCCCCACCCTATGACTTTAACGGGGATGATCCTCTAACATCAGCTTACGGTAATTACTTAATGCAGCCCGGAACACCTTCCCGCCCGGGTACCGAGTTTACAGAGTTGGGAGGACCACCACCTCTTTACTATTCCAGTCCACCAGGAGCAAATGACCGAGCGCCCTACTCAAGGCTAATGGACTATGCCAATTCAATCTCAGAATATGAATCCACCATGGCGCCAACAGTTCCGCTCGCAATATCATCGCTCCCAGTTCCTGGGATTGGAGCCGCAAGTGGAAGGAACAGCGCCAATAGTTGTTACAATAACTCCTCCGTTGTTTCTCCCACTGGGGCGCACGTCATTGTAGGTAACCCAGAGTATACAGGGGACACTAAACCAGTATTTACAGTGACACCGCCAAGTCACTCAAATTCTCATGATTACGGCGGAAGCAACCCCGGAGGTACTTCCGCATCTGGCGCAACTCCGAACCGGGGCAGCGAGCCCAGCCAACACGATCAGTACTACTATTTTAGGAATGGAAATGGGGGATATCTACCAGGTAGCGGAAATCAACAGGGTCATCATCACCAACACCAAATGGGAAACAGCCACCCTCATCAACACCATCATCCGAATCAACATTTTCCAGCTTTCTCCAGTGAGCATCATGGCCATAATCAATACAACAATTCAATTCATAGTGGCAACCGCCATCCCCAACAGATAGAACAGTACGCCCATAACCAACATCATCACCCTCATCAGCAAACGCATTATCACCATGTTCCACATCATCAGGAGTACGGCTCCACCTCCCCCTTCGTTCCCACTTCGACGACAACTTCTGTGTCCACAATAAAAAATCACGTGAGTTCGGGAGCATCTCTGAATTTGAGCCAGTTATCAGACAATACAAATGATTCTTCAGGGTCAGCTAGCAGTTGCTGCGGCAGCCTTGCCACCTCTGCTACTAACAATAATAATAATAACAATAATATTGGTACTGGTTGCAATACAGCCCCCGCCGGTCGAGGAAGCAGTGGCAGCGACGTTGCAGCTACTGCGGTTGTGACAGGGTCAGCGACAACGCCTACCGAATTAGTTGCAATCGGTGCAACAACTGAATTGGTCTCAGCGTCTTCATATCCTGGTTACACAAGTGTTATTGTGGATCCGCATCGCATGACTGACTATGATTGTGTCAATTGTAGTTGAACTCTTGAGCAAGCATAAGCATCCATACACACGTTTTAAAACTCATTCTGCATGTTTCAAGTTTATTATAGAAACGGGATAATTTTCCCCAAGTCCCAAGTTACTTTTTAAAAAATGTTTAAGAAAAACTTTACATTGCGTGGTATGAGCTTAAACTTGCAATCAGTACATTTACTTATGTCTAGAAAAGCCAAATAAAATAAAATTTCAGCTACCACAAAAGAATGTTCCTGATTTCCAATCTTTGACGGATCAATCGTGAATAAGTTAAATGTAGTGGTTGAATGATTCGAAGTATTAATATTAGTTTGCAACATCATAGGATTCAAAAAGAATAATTTAAACGTACCGTCCGTACAAATTAAGTAAACTTTGTCTACAGTTAACGTTTATTTCCCCGGTGTTCTGTGTTGTGAAGTAAAACTAGTTTATATCTTTATGCTTTTATCGTTATTCCAAGGATTGATACCTTTTAAATCATAAAACTGTATAGATCTACATACATAGATCTATATTATATCATTTTCAGTTACCATAATGTAATTAGAATTACTGTGAACTAGAACTAGCTAAATAGCGTAAGCGAAATTTTAAGTATTTTACAATTACTTTTTACTGGTTAAAATTGTATCATATACATACATATTATTATCATATTATACATATTTGAAATATTGAAATTGGTTAGTCCTACAAGTCAACCGAAAAATGGCGGACTACCAATAATCAAAGCTTAAGTATTCAATTACAGTATCCAACACCATTGCAGTAAATATTAATGTAAATTACATTTAAACTCGTCATTGCCACTATGAACTATTTAGAAGAACAATGCGAAACAAGAAACAATAAGTATTGTATGTAACTTAATTTTTGTAGTAAGTGCGTCATGTGTAGTAAAATTGCTTCAAACAATTATATACTACAAATCAATAAACCGTAGTTGTAATAAATGTTTATTAACCCACGAATCCTAGTGGGTTACTATGTTTGTACCGCATAAGATTTTGCATGTAGCATGTCCCATGTCCCATGTCCCATGTCCCACATCGCGCAGCTTAAAGCGTAAGGATTT